>JAMPIV010002063.1:0-123763 GCA_024509875.1 Oreohelix idahoensis | reverse complement strand
ATATTCTTTGTCTCTTTGTAATGTCTATGTCGGCCTTATTTTATGAGTGAACTTGGGGTCAAAGGGCATTTCTGCGCATGCGTCGATTTTAGTTTGTCAACGGAGAGGTTATCGTGATGGCGAACTGTGTTTTTTTGCTCGGACGAAGAAAAGTCGAGAATTTTGTCATTGTGGTTGATCCTTGGGGAAGGAGAAGTTTTCTTCAGTATGATATAATGTCCATAAT
Organism: Oreohelix idahoensis; assembly: GCA_024509875.1. Classification (NCBI taxonomy): domain Eukaryota; kingdom Metazoa; phylum Mollusca; class Gastropoda; order Stylommatophora; family Oreohelicidae; genus Oreohelix; species Oreohelix idahoensis. The sequence goes on along the minus strand of JAMPIV010002063.1, from coordinate 123,537 downwards.
TTCCCCCAACAGGTTTATCTTGACGCCAAGGGATGGGCGTGTGCTATTTGCTAGTGTTTTTTTGGACTTCAAGGTAGAGCAGAAAACATTTATGAACTTGCCTTAGGCCTAACTATATGCAGACGTTATTATTGTCTGTCGAGTATTTGTTGGAGTTGCTTAGGCACCTACTCTTTCTACTGCAGCATATGCATTGGGACATATGCAACATTTATCATAGGGTTTAAGGAAAAGCCCTCAAATATATTATTTGAGTAATAAACGGAAGCGCATTCATTTTCGTTTTAAAGACATCTTCAGAGTGAGGACGCTCATGGAACAAGCGCCATTTTGGATCCCACTTTCGGATATTCGGATTATGATTCATGAGAACAGGAATGCCTTATTTTTGATGGCGAGTTACCAAGAAATATTTACTACTGAAGTCATCCTTGTCTATTTAAGATTGTCGGTCAGAGAGTCGGCTGAATTCCGGCTGAAAGACTTAGCTAGAAGAAGGTTCTGACAGTGGAACATTGTTGATGATTATGTATTCACATAAACGGAGGCGATTAATCAGTTAAGGCTCGAGAGACATAGACAACCAGAATATTGAGTGCTTGCTAACTATCGTTCTAATTGATTCACCTGTACATGAAATTTCCATTTGATGGTTGTCACCCATTTTTAAGTATTCGATGATGTTTGTGCAACCTGTTTGAGTGACTGTATACAGTGTTTGTCGGAGTGTGCGTCCATTAAAATCATAAGAAAAGCGTTCAACAGTAGTCGTAGTCATTGACTTCCAAACTATGAGGAGTGAGTAGTCCAGTAATTGTTAACTCCACGAACATTCCCATCATCGTCGTACCTTGCACTCATCAATCCTGATTTAAATCATTGCCTTTGTAGCGGCCCTCAACACTTGGCGAGCCAGGTGATCTAGATACAAACACTGCGTCGGTTGAGTTTGACCATTTGATTATGTTTCCACTTGTAACACTTGGAGATTACCTAGCTATGCAACACACAAATTCATTCCAAACAAACGGCATGGTTTCTACTGGTGGCCAATGTGTGTTGTTACAATAATAACATATAACTAAAAAATAAAACTCAACCCTCACCAAAACTAACTATACCTATTGATATATTTGGGGACATGCGGCCTAATATAACCGGCTAGGTTGAACGGCACGCGCCTCGAGAGAAAACGAGGCAAAAATTTTATTTAAAAAAAAAAGATAGAGGGATTGTATTTCGCAACAGCGGCTCGAGAAGAGAATAGAAAACGATACGAGACGCCATTGAGGTGTAGACAGGTGAACAAAGAACTGGAAACCAGGTTAGGATACTTGCAACTGGGCTGGGTGTTTGTTTGGTTGTTTTATGTTGTTTCGTTAGTTTGCTTTGTGGGTGTGGGTCACGAGGGGTGTATAATTAACTCCCTCCGCACCCTGCCTTTGTGAATCAAGAGGATTTTATATACTTGCCGGTCTGGTCTGCTTCTAGCACTTCATGTCTATCCAGTAGATTGATCTAGTTCGTTTCACACGATAACTTGCTGTAATTGGTGGCGTGGGATTTATCAAACAAAATTGACGGATAAGATACTGTGTCCATTGAGCGATGGCACCATTGGGATCTTGAACGTGTTAATTTAAGGTTTTATATCTTTATTGGCGCTTTTATCTGTATTCTTTGGACCACACGTGCAACATCTTCTTTAGTGTGTTACTCAGTGTGATAACAGGAAACAAGCATTATGTCTCCGCATAATTTATTTGTGTGCACTTGGTAACGTAGATTAATAATTTTGGTGGAATTTATGGTTTTGTTACTCTGGTAGGCCTGGCTGACTATTTGTTTTAACGTTGTATTGTAGACGTTTGGTTCCGTTGTAACGCATGTCGATGTTGAAATCGGCCTATTTAAGAAACAATTTTCTTTGGCAGTGTTGTTTACGTGCAGTCTTTGTTATCTTACAAGTATTTATACATTGGTTATACTTGTTATCTTCGCACATATTTTGTAACCAAAATAGTGCTTAAGGGAAAGTCATTATTGAGTTACTTCCCTCGAAAGTTGTGCGTTCTTCTTCGATCGAAAACTCCGCGGATAAAATCCTTTTTTAACTGCCGTTTTATTCGGGTCGTCTCTGGGTTTAGGAAATTAGATCTGTTTCTGTGCCTTTTCAGAATATAATCTATTGGTCCCTGTCAAATTTTATTTGTGTATGGGTTTGGTCTGGAGGGTAGGACGAGGGCTGTCTGTTTTTATTTAATCAATTTCTGTATATATACTTGACATATTCTAAAGGGTCGGGTAAAATAAAACTATATGTTTTTGTTTCTGTGGGTCCTCTAGGTAGGAAGGGTCGGGATGGCTTAATTCCGGCAAGGGATTGTGTCGCTAAGGGATTGTTGGTTGTTGATTTTTTTTTTGGTCCCGCTTAGGGACTCGTGTTTTATATTGTCGGGCTTCATCCACTTATATCTATCTTTGCCCCCTTCCCTTTGGTGGATATCAGTTTACCGATACCAGACCGTTTCCTGATGGCTGATAACGACACACTTTGCAGGTATTGGTTTTGCTCTTTGTCACACTTCGGCCACTGTGAGACCTAGTCACAGTGAAATAGCGAGTATGCTTGGTCCAGCGTTGGTTGACATTTTTACATTAGACATTACAGAGTTTCACAGAACAGTTGGATCAATTCTTGTTTTCTGTATATGAACTTTAATATTTAAGGCCAGAATGTTTAATTGAATAAAGTGGCAGTTTGTTTATTTTCATAAAAATAACTTTGCCATTACTGTAAAATAATTACAGACTTCACAGCTAACACAAAAGCAACAGTTGTCGCAGCAATTTTCTTGATTGAAAATTTGCTGCGACAACTGTTGCTTTTGTGTTAGCTGTGAAGTCTGTAATTATTGTTATTTTTGTAATATTTCTTTGTTCTTTAGTTTTGTTTTGATTTGTTTGTAATTTGTTGGTCTAACCTTTTCTATCTTTCAGTTCTATTCACAATTTATATTCATATATTGTGACGTCATTTGTGTTGTTATTCTTTGCAGATTCAGTGATTATTTTCATTGATTTCCCTATTTGATTTATTTTGATTTCTGCAAACGTTCTTGTATTGTCAGTCCTATTTGTACTTTATGTATTCTGATTAATCAAGTCATTGAGAACTTGTGGTATTATTATTGGTTCAGGTGATTAGTATTATTGTTAGACATCATGTCTACATTAGAATACTTCATTACACAAGGGAAAGCCCTTGATAAGACTGGTCAACAATTAGAACAATGGGCTGTTGCTCAATATGACAAAGCATTAGCTGCAGAAGAAAGAAAAACTATGGCTGAAGAGAAAAGATTAGAAAGAGAAGCTGAGGCTGCTGCTGAACAAAAGAAATTGCAGATGCAGGTGGAGGAAAGGAGATTTGAAGCTGAACAAAAAAAAATTAGAAAGAGAAGCTGCTGCTGAACAAAAAAAGATTAGACAGTGAAGCTGAACAAAAAAGATTAGAAAGAGAAGCTGAACAAAAAAGATTAGACAGGGAAGCTGAACAAAAAAAATTAGAAAGAGAAGCTGCTGCTGAACAAAAAAGATTAGACAGGGAAGCTGAACAAAAAAGATTAGACAGGGAGGCTGAACAAAAAAGATTAGATGCTGAAGAGAAAAAAGCAATAAGAGAACATGAATTTGAGTTAGAGAAATTGAGATTGACAAGTATGAGTAATGTTAATCAGGCATCTAGTGGTAATGGTAAACCTTCTACTTACAAGGTTAAGGTTCCACCGTTCAATCAGTCCAGTGACGATATTACATTCTGGCTGGATAGATTTGAACGTTCTTGTCGTACACATAATGTGGATAAATCACAATACGCTAATCAATTATCAGAAAACTTGAAAGGTGAATCTTTGACTAGATTATGCCTTGTAGGAGAAGCAGATAAGGATAATTATGATGTCATTAGGGCGGCTTTGATAAAAAAATATCAGCTAAGTGAGGAAGGCTATCGCCTTTTATTTAAAACGATGGTGCCTGAGACGGGTGTAGAATTCTCAGAATTCACTGCAAAGGCACGTCTCACAGTTGATCGTTGGATTGAGCTTTCCAAAACAGAAAAAACGTATGAAGGACTTATGGATTTGTTGCTCAGAGATAAGATTATGTCATGTGTGAACAAACCTTTCCTTGAATTTATACATGAGCGTAAACCCAAATCTCTAAAAGAAATGGAAGAATATTGTTCCCAATATGTCACTGCACACCCCGACGTGACTTTTGGCAACACTAAGATTAAGGAGAGTATGCCAGTTGCTTCAGCAACACCATACAATCCCAATTATTCACACAGATTTCAGGGACCTCAAAACAGATTTGATAAAAAAGGTAACCATAATAGTTATCAAAACCAAGGTAACCAATCATTTCAGGGTTCTTCTTCAAAGAACTGGAGACGAGATGATAGCTCTCGACACAGGGGTGGTCATAATTATAGGAATTTCCGTAGAGGAAGTAATTATAGAAACTATCAGGGTTATCCGTCTTGGAGTCAACAAGATCATAATTACAGAGATACTCATTATAATGAATATGATAATGGTAACCAAGGGAAACTATGACTCAAACCCAAATAGGGGTTACAATAGAGGTAACAATAACTACAGAGGTGATAATAACCGAGGTAGATCTCAATACAAAAGACATAAACCACATTTTCAGGCAAACTCTGCACAACAAGAGTCCAATGAAGCCTATAAACAGAGTAAAGATAATAATGATGCTAGTAATATGGCATGTGCCGCTTTTGATTTTGGGAGAGCATCTCAGTGCCCCCAATGCAAAACGTTATTTGAGCCAACCACAGTGTCTACTTTAAGCTGTGGCCATCCTCTTCCTGCTCTTCCGGCATCAGTCGCGCATGATGGAAGAGGTTCTCTTGTCTTACATAAGGGTTTAGTGAATAACAATCCAGTCTCTGTGCTATTTGATTCTGGATGCACCACAATTGGTGTTAGGCAGTCACTCGTAGATCCTTCCCGTGCCACTGGACAAGTAGTCAAATGTGTAACATTTGGCGGCACATTAGAGAAATACTCTACTGCTATCATTAGGATTGCTACTCCTTTCTTTACAGGAGATGTACACGCATGTCTTCTTCCGAATCCGATCGCTGACCTCATCATCGGTCGCATTCATGGAGTCAGAGAATGCACTCCGCAACAAATTTCCACGTGGGAAAGGCAAAACATGCAGATTGCTAACGCTGTAGTCACTAGAGCTCAGGCTCTTAATATGCCTCAAACTTCATCTACTGAAGATAATGAAGTGCATAACCAAGATAATCCCTTGGTAATTTCTCGTGACTCGTTTATAAAACAGCAAGAAGATGATCCCACTCTGAAGAAATTCTTCATTCTTGCAACTAAAGGTGATCCGAATAAAGACACAAGTCGTAAATCGTGGATTACAAAGAAGAATGGCGTACTTGTACGTATGGTTCAAGACTCCATTACGTCAAGTCATTCTCAAATCCTGGTTCCCAAGAATTTGAGAGTTAAAATTTTGCAGCACGCTCACGACTCTCAGTGTGCTGGACACATGGGTTTTTCCCGTACTAAGTCAAGAGTCCTTGCGGCTTTCTTTTGGCCATTGGTAAACAAGGACATACGGATTTATTGTCGATCTTGTAAAGTATGTCAGGAAGTTAAATCCAAAGGTCCACGGCATGCTGCACCCATTCAGGCGGCGGACATTCCTATTCGGCCGTTCCAAAAAATGGCCATAGACATAATTGGTCCATTTAAGATCAAGTCTGCCAGAGGACATCAGTTTATCTTGACGTGTGTTGATATGTGCACACGTTGGCCAGAGGCTATTCCTCTGAAGAGCATTACTACTGCTGATATTGCAGATGCTCTTTGGCTTATATTTTCTCGTCTGGGGTTCCCGGAGAGATATTGTCAGACCATGGCACCCAACTAATATCAGATACCATGTCTCAAGTAATGTCTACTCTGCAGATAGATAGATCTTTAAGTAGTATCTACCATCCAATGTCTAATGGTATGGTCGAACGCCTTAATAGAACACTTAAAAAACTTACTGGGGAAGATAACTGAGGATCATCCTCAAGACTGGGACAGAGTTTTACCTGCGGCCCTCTTCGCTTACAGAGAGGTACCCAATGAACATACAGGATTTTCTCCCTTTGAACTCGTCTTTGGCGCGCGTCCGCGTGGCCCTATGTCGTTGCTTCACGATCTCATTACATCTGACAATATTGACGATGACACAAAGTCATCCTACGAATATGTCATCGCGTTGAGACAAAAATTTATCGAAGCATGCAAATTAGCAACTTCTTCTTCTGAATTTGCGAAACAGAAGGCAAGGCAATTTGCCAATAAGAAGAGATGCTTACGACAACTTTGTCCTGGTGACAAAGCATTTGTATTACTACCTTGTAGGGAAAACAGATTACTTATTTCTTGGAAAGGTCCGTACGATATAATATCGAAAATTTCCGATGTCGACTATATTGTCGATATTGATGGGAAGCATAAAACCTTCCACATCAATATGCTTACTGAATTCCATGAACGTCCGGATTATTTGCAACCCATTTTCCAAGCAACGGACAATTCTCCAGTACCACATGGTCATTACTCATCACTGTCCGTGATACAGGATGAGGAAACAAGTTTTTCAGATGTAAATCTTCCTCTTCCAATGATCCCACTTCATTCTAGTGAATCATGGAAGAACGTTACTGTCTCTCCTGATTTGTCTCTAGGAGAACAGCGACAAGTTTCAACTATGTTGCAAACATTTCAGGATGTACTCACTGACATCCCTGGACAAACAATGTCATGTTGAACATGACATTGTTCTAACTGACCATACTCCTATTAGGGTTAGACCTTATCCTATACCTATACATTTTCAAGCACAGGTCGAGAAAGAGTTGGATGAGATGATAGATTTGAAAATAATCGAACCATCCACCTCTGCATATTCTTCGCCGATGGTTATTGTTCGTAAAAAAGACAATAACATACGTCTTTGCGTTGACTATCGAAAATTGAATCAAGTGACGAAGTTCGATGCCGAACCTATGCCTTTACTGGAAGAGCTACTTACTCGACTCTCCAAATCTCATTTTTTCACTAAACTTGATTTGTCTAAAGGATATTGGCAAGTTCCTTTATCTGAACGCGCCAAACCTCTCACGGCTTTTTCAACACCTAGAGGTTTGTTCCAATGGAATTTTATGCCTTTCGGTCTTATGAACGCACCAGCTACATTCGTACGCATGATGCGCCGAATCCTATCTTATCGGTCAGATGTCATTGCATATCTAGACGACATCTGTCTTTTCAGCGATACTTGGGAAGATCACTATTCAGGGTTAGATGAATTGCTGTCTACTTTGCGTGAGCACAACCTGACAGCGAAACCCTCTAAAGCCTATATTGGTTTTAGCGAAATTTCTTTCCTAGGCCACCGAGTTGGTCATGGTTTCCTAAAGACAGAGGACCATAATACTAGTAAGATACTTAACATCTCAATCCCTAAGACTAAAAAAACAGGTGAGAAGTCTGTTAGGTCTTATTCAATTTTATGGCAGATTCATTCAGAATCTATCCTCTATCATGGCACCTCTCTCAACACTTCTAAAGAAAGGTTCGCCTAATGTGGTCCACTGGTCTCAGGAATGCCAATGCTCTCTGGATAAGATTAAAACACTGTTTTCAACACCACCTATTTTAGTGCTACCCACTAAAGATAAGACATTCGTTCTTCGTAGTGACGCTTCATCCACTGGGATTGGAGCGGCACTAATGCAAGAGTACTCTGGAACTCTGCATCCTGTAATGTATATTTCCAGAAAACTTAATGCGGCAGAAAGGAATTATTCGGTTTTAGACCGTGAGCTATTAGCTATGGTTTGGTCGATCCTCAAACTACAGAGATTCCTTCTAGGCGCACATTTCATAGTAGAAACCGACCAAAAAGCTCTTACTGCTATACAGAGTAAGAATTTGAAGAGCTCGAGGTCTACTCGATATGCAATTGCTCTTCAACCTTTTCATTTCTCTGTGCGAGCTATTCGTGGATCAGATAATGTGATGGCAGACACATTCTGTCAAGATGCCCACATGATTCCACATAACTATTAGGGCTTAGACTTCTTGATATGTCTAGTTCTATAGTAGTTCCTTTTCTATATCATGATAGATACACATTTGTAATTTAATAATATAATGATTGTATCACTACATAGCGGTTCATTGATGTTTATTCACCGCTGTGCTTTGATGATTTTTTTCTTCATAAATCATAAATTTAAGATATCTAATACGAAATGATGATATGAATTTTTTAGGCATTGTGTAATTGCCAGAATTGTATTATACTTTGATGACACCTTCCTGGAAAAATATACTTGTAGAGAAATAATTTCTCTCAGTTTATGAGACACATTCTCACCAGTCGCTCCATAAGTCGACTTAGCCTCATATTAGGCGTTATAGGTATTCCTGATATTTTCATCTGCGCATTATTCATGCGTTGTGAGCCTATTGTACGTTGCTCCTAGATGTATTTCAAAAAAAAAAAAAAAAGTTCCATTTTTTTTTTTTTTTCCCGGGAGGTGTGGTAAGACTGTTACGTGCAGTCTTTGATATCTTACAATATTATACATTGGTATACTTGTTATGTTCGCAAATATTTTGTAAACAAAATAGTGCTTAAGGGAAAGTCATTATTGAGTTACTTCCCTTGAAAGTTGTGTCGGCTCTTTCGATCGAACTCCGCGGATGAATCCAGTTTTCTGCGATTTATTCTTTGTTTGGGTAATAATAGATTGTTCTTGCTTCAGAATATCTATGGCCTGAATTTATGTGTATTGTTTGTCTGAGTAGGACGAGTCTGTCTTATATCTGTATATCTTTACATATCTAAGTCGAACTATATGTTCTGTTGTCTCTAGAGAGGTCAAAGGCTATTCGGCGGATGTGTCGCTAGAGTGTGGTGTGATTTGGCTTCGTCCCGATAGGGACTGTGTTTTCTATGTCGGCTTGTCGCCGGGAAAAAAGTGATCTCAGTATTTGTGGGGAAAGTGATAGTCGTCTAGACCTATCGTGTATGCTTTACCCCAGTGTTTATTCGTATTGCCAAGGAATGGCAGAATCATATTTCTGATACCAAGGTAATAATAGACACTCTTATGAACTCTCGTACGAAGCCACCATTTTCGATAGGTACGATTTGAATGTCTAAGAGAATATATTTGACTCGATGAAAACGACTTCGATTCCTAGCAGCACTATATCCTGTAGAATGCAGTCAATTGTTCATGATCAAATCTACAGAGCAATGAAATGTTTTATGAATGACTAACTTAGGACAGATTCATTATCTGTATCCAAACGTGAGTGACAGCTCACGAGTGAAGCCATCTTGGAACCAAAACATGTAGTGACTTTCAAGAAGAGAAAAGGGATGCCCGTATTATCGCTTGTTTAGTCCAGAGATCACTGCTACACATGAGAACCCGTTATTAGCGGTTCAATATTATTATATGGAAAAATATGTGCTGAACATTATGTTGGAGAATCGTCGCTAAACGAGATTAGGTTTAGAAGCCATCTGAAATATTGTTTATAAGCTGACGTGCTCAGTCAGTGAAGTCAGATGATATATATGTATGGGCGATACTGAGGGCTTGGCTACTGACAGTCCTTTATACTATTATTCTACATGAGTGCCCATGTAACATTGCAAGACCATTTATCCACTGTACCATGATGTATTATGCCAACCTGTGATTTGTCACTATCTGTGCTGTCGAGTGTGTACGTCCAATTAAACTTTAGAAAAGGTACACAGTCGTTGGTGTCGATGACTTCCAGCCATACATGAGTGTGAGAAAAGAACATTTGTCAACACCACGAACCCTTATTATCATTCGCACATTATACACTCAATCCATGTCTACACACCACTGCGTAGGTCAAGTTGACATTCCATACACTACAGTGGATAAAAATTGTCCAGACTTGGTAATTATTTTCATTTCTAAACCATAATGCAATCGGTCTCTAAACAAATCACTAATCGATTGTGCGGCGATAGCTGATAGAATAAAATATATTGACTACTAAACCTATTTCTAGCTTTCGTCTTGAATCTACGCCGAATGGTTTTCAAGCCCATTATAGTGCAATTATTGTCATCTTGATATTTGTCATTTAAACGACTTTCGGAAAGTCAAAAAACATTTCACAATTATAAGATTCAGAATTCGTGCCTTGTAATTCTCAGGAAGGTTTGCAAGCAGTAGATGGTAAAAATTTCAAATGGCCCATTAAGTAGAACCATACGCTTAGTTTAGCATTGTTTTCTTGATTTTGTGAAGCATTATAGTTTGCCGAAGGATTTTTTAAGCAACTATATAAATAACTAAAGTCCGCAACATGAGTTAAACGAATATTTAAAACTAATTAACGATTTACCAAGTAAGTGAAGAGAAAGTTAAAAATGTATAAAATTTAAAATCGTTCGAAAACGAGGCTGCTTAACAATACTAACAATTAAAATTAAACTGAAATTGTCATGAGGAGCAGTGTGAAATATCACCAAAAACAGGGGGGGGGACCACGCACAGTTACACACCCACAATACACCTGGCACAATCTAACGAAAGTATATTAAAGGAACACAAAGAAAGATACTGAATTTAAACTAATCAAAATCAAACAAGTTAATATCAGACTTACAGGAATGTAGCCAATGAAATAAGAGTGTTTCCAATAAAGAATGGAACAAGTAACGTATTACCTTTAGGCTTACAGTAATACAATAAAACTGCAGGGAAGAACGGCTTTGGTTCTCAGGAATTAAATTCAGTGAAACACCAACGGAGCGGCAAAGCTACCCATTAGTCCTGTCTTTCTTTGCTTGGCTTCAGTCCGGAGACTTGCAGACTGCAGATAATGTCCTGATTTGTCGTCCAAGTGAAATTGTGGGTCGTCCTGGAGTCAGGTATGGCTTATGGCTCGATGGCTTCGCATATTGTGTGGCAGCCGGTCCCTTCCCCAATTCATCTGTCTGAATGACCAAACCGGATTGTTAAACGGGAACGACGAGTTAATATCATTCAAAACTTAACACATTGTATAAACTAATTGTGATATGCTTATTTTTCTCTTAAATTCGATGTGTTTGTGTATGTCTACTGCGTAAAGAGCAACTTTTTATACTTTTGTTTTAGCTTTCTACTCTCTATCGGTAAGAGTCAAACATTTAAACATGTAACCTATTGCTACGGAAACAAGCAGTTAAATGCTAAAAACCATAAATAGAAGTCGCAGGATAGACTATTGACTGCAGTCATTACCATAATAAACTGTATCATTAATTTGGTTCACACGTTACATGCTTGTAAGACGAGGACAGTAAGTAATCGCGCTACTAAGAACAACGAAACATCTTTTAAAATTCAACAAAATATTTAGTTGATGCAAAAGACACGTTGTTGCTTACACAAAGTAGGAAAGAAAGTCCTTATACATAGAAACAGAAGTCGAGATAAGCAATCTATTTATTATTTGTAACTCCTCTTTCTTCCATGTCATAATCTGGGTGTAGGCCAGCCAACTGTAAAAAGGAATAATGTGGAAACTACGTGTGTTCTATGACTATGGTGAAATCTGTAATATCATGATGACTGATGAAATACTAGCGATTTATAGCGCAAAAAACGCATAATGACGATCAAGAGATTTGGGCATTGAACATGGATCTAAAGATATTAAAGGTCTATCGGCCGTCAACAGTGTGTAATAATTAAAAACCCATTTCATTAATTTTGTTTTTTACCCATCAACTGTAAAATTAATATGATTTATTACTGTATTATGTTTAAAGAATAAGTAACGGCAAACCTACAACACTTACTTTATGTTTAACTTCAATTCAACAGAAGTAATTAAAGCCTTTATACACATGTTTAATTTGAGAAACATTAAAGTTTTATTCTCATTAAAGGACAAGACTAATTAAAACAAATGTATTTCAAGATTTTCTACAGGCTTAGTTCACTTTTAAAAAGTTATCTCTGTAAACACCAGTATCTAGTATGTTTATAGGTAGGATATCATTTTAAAAATCTGTTATCCACTACCATAATTCACGCCGTTAAGTTACGTCGGTTCGGTCGGTATACATCATGCAACACCGTCATTTGCGCACGACTTCGAGCTATTTTTGAGAGAGACATGCACCAGGTGCATAAATTTCAACCACAGTGAAGGGGGGTGCAACTGTGGTTGAAAGTTTAGACCAGTAATACAAGAACATTGTATTGTTTCTCTAAATATGTACTCCTGAAACCGAAAACGAAATGAGGCCGAACAGTACGCAAATTGACGGAGGTGCATGGGAATAGTTTTGATTAATGAAAAGTCAATATTTTAAAAGATGCACGAAACAAAGTGTGTGTAGAGACATTTGTAGTTGTCATAAAAGACGCCACTAGGGCGCGTGATGGCCCACTGACTGCTTTGACGGTCGGCGGGACTAAGCAGATCAAGAAGAAGAAGAAGTTGTCATAAAAGAAATGTTAGTTATTTAGTTAATTTCCGGTCCATTAGGACCATTATCACCTGCTCCGCAGTGTCCTTTAGGAAGGTTACTCCATTTGTCTTCATTACTTAATACATCCATGGTAATTTTCACTACAAATAATCTAAAGAAACGGTCGCCTGCAATGAAATTTGACCACAGTCCAGTAATAGCAACGTGCCGCTGTAATACGTGTAACATGAAACAACACATTATATATATAAAAATTTGTCAATTTTGACGGGGTTATTGGCTGTTAGTATATAGTATTTAACAGTATCATGTGAACTAATGCCCTGTACCTTTCGCTACGTCATCCCGAATAGTCTTATGCCAGGTACAGTGAAGCATTACCACAATTGATACTGTTAAAATATAATAAGAAATTCTTCCCTTCCATTTCACAGTAAATATAAGGACATCGTGTGTAGATTAATCAACCAGGCTGGTCACAAAATGCTTATAAGAGTCTGGTCAGAAGTAAACAGAGGCAGTTAAGACCACCAATACTGACGGAAAGAAGGTCTGAGAAAGATAGATTAAGATGAGAAATTACAAGACTGTTGAGGTTTGAGGACTTATAGCTTCAAAGGGTGAGAACCTATCAATTTTTTTTGGGGCCTCCTCCCTCTCCACCAAGACCTGTTTATATAGCTACTGCCTCATCCAAACCTCATGCTCAGCTGAGATAAGGATTACAACTTATTTACTATCCACAGGACACAACCTGTAACAGTTAAAGGATTACAGGTACAGTATATTAAAAGACAAAACTGATCCAGTGCAACATTTAATATTTTTATGTGAAACATAAAAATTGATTTTTAACACCACAGAGATAAAACAAACAATAACGTGCGGAAGTTCGCACAACCTGGAAAAAAAAGAACAAATAATTGAATGGACACCAAGACTATCAATTAACCACCTCTCTTCCTCATCTACACGAAACAAGTAGGGTAAAAATACAATTAACTGGGGTGAGGGGGGGGGGTTCCTCTAAGTAAGGATGCCACCTACCAGTAAACGACAACTAATTACTAACTACATACACTGTTAAGCAATCCTTACTCAGGGCCCATATCAGTAAGGGAATCCGCCATACTGGTACAGACAGGTAACCTTCACATAACCAAGGATGCAATAGTAAACACCAGGACGGCGGGGCATGCAAAGACATTCAACCTCAGAAATGAATAAGGTTAGGCAGAAATCCTTTTTTAAAGCCATAAAAACAAGATCTGGAAGTCCTGGCAATACAGCCCAAAACACAACAATAAAATTATTATCAGGATGTGTGGTGTGCTTTCTGTGCTATCTCTATGGTTTGGCGGGAATTCTGGAGAGATTTACAGAGAAGGAAATGTCGAAATAGTCGTACCATTTCACACAAACATGCCTAAGAAAAATTCACCGAATATTTTGGCCGAATACCATCACCAACCAAGATCTGCTTACTCGGAGCAAGCAAGAGGACATGCACACCATCATAGCTGGCAGACGATGGAGCTGGGTTGGCATTGTCTCAGATGAGACTCCGCTGCCATCACAATGAACCAGCTATGCTTTGTTACCCCTGAAAGGAAAAAAAAAACGAAAAGTGAATGCCGACCAAAAACAACCTGGTGGAGGACTGGGGAAGCTTGAGAATGCAAAGAATGATACGAGATTTTGGGGCACTGTACACAGGAAAGCCACCGACCGAGTAAAGTGGAATCAATTTGTTGTTTTGCCTACTAGAACGTTACAAAGGCGGGATGGCCACTGAAATGCTTTTGACGGTCGGCGGCTAAGGATTCAAAGAAGAAAAACGAAGAATACTGTGGAGTCCATACACACAATTACGTCTTACTACAATTCACTACATGTTCACTATGTCCGTTTTAATAACATTCCCAACTACGACACACGTTGTAGGAGGATTAACATTTAGATCCATCTTCCTGAAGTCATCGAGGACTGGAATGGAAACAGTTTTACATTGATAACTGAAGTTAACGGCGCTTTCTGGTAAACCTTCTACAGGATCTTTTTAGGTGGAAGCACTTTAGTTTGTGTCGTTGCTTTGTTTTTATTCTAGGTTCACATTCTTCGCTGTGGCACGGACAACTATAGTGCAAAAGATCTCAGCTCGGACAAAGTAAGAACTTCACACGGACATACTATTACAGTGCCCGATCTAGGTTACCTTAGGATCTCAGGGCTGGACATACTCCATCTGCTGACATCCGATCCTTCATGTTTAGAGCTAGGCTGACGTGAAGAATCCATCAGTGCATCCGATCTCCTGGTCCTTAGATCATCACCACGGACAGACTCCATCTAACTGCTGATCTATCTTAGATCTAACACACGGACAACTCCATCAGTGCTCGATCTACTCTTAGATCTAACCACGGACAACTTCCATCAGATGTCCGATTCTGCGCCTTAGAATCTTCACACGTGACCAAATCTCCAATCAGTGTCCGATCTCCTCCCTGTAGCATTCAAGGTAGGATTTATCAGACAGTGTCGGACTCCAAAAGCACTTGGTGACGATTGAGACAGTCCTAAATGTTACAGTTGTAATCTTATACTATTAATCATAACACTTTCTCTTAAATAAGTATACAATTAATCAACACTTTAATAGGTATAGGTTTTACCTAATTTGCGTATATTCCTGATAGAGCAAGGGGCCGTAATTGTCTCAGACTCTTTCCCGGATTTCAAGGATTGCAGGGAATTTTAAGCTGTGCAACTTGCAAGAAAGGAATCTACTCATTTGTAGAAGCTTCAATCCAAGCAGAGCTGTAGGGCATTTCCAATCACATGTCCAGGGGCTTCATTTCAGGAAGTACGTGATTGATTAGAGAGCTGACAGACTGGGACTTAAGACGCGTCAACCAGTGAAGGGATATGCTAGTATATGGACCAAGGAAGATACTTAGAAGCAATTAATGATCAGGCTGTAAGCGAATACCAGAGTTGACCAATAGACCTGACTCCCCCTCAAGTGGTACTGGTTGGAAAACAGGCTTACGTCATTACAGTTCTGGCTGAGTGAGTAGGGATCGCGGGAGAGAAGGTTAACCCTCATGTATACCAAAACGAATGCGTGTGAAGGGGTTGTGTTCGCCGAACAGGCGCAGCATATCGCATCTCTCGAACATGTAACGGGACGGACACAACTGGCAACCAACGGTCTTTCCTGAGTGCAATCATGTGTCGACCTGAAGAAGACAGATGAAGGACCCTAGTGGTTAGAAAACTGTATCAAATCCATCTAGATTTTATCTTAGGACTACATTTAACGACATCTATACTTTATCCGACATATAGAGGCATTTACTACATTATCTTATTCGAACTTCGAAGCCCCATGGGTAGAGGAGAAAATACTAAGTCCAGAAATGTGTTTAGGTCAAGCACTTGTCGTTTTATATAGCACTATATTGGCGCTGGATGAATACTTTTCCTCTTCTGTGGCGCAAACTTGTCAGCGGAAATACCTTTCAGCTCAGAGCATAGAAGAGAAACTTATCAATTGAAAGTGAGACAGAGACCAATAAGTGTTCAAAACTACTTTATACCAACGTTGCAGTCAAATTAAAATCCCTCATTTAAAGTTTTTTTCACTCTAAACATAGAACCACGATACCTTAATTTAACAAGGCTGAACCGTAAACGCAACTTTTGTTGTATAATAAAAACTAAGTGAATTGCTCTTCTGGGCTTTACCTAATTATCGTCTGAAAAATTCATAAGATTAACAACTAACTGTTAAAGATATATTTGTTAGTTATTATGTTTTTGTTACATCAATTAAAATTTGTTTCGCCACCTGAAAGTTAATGGATGGCTTTCACCTACGATCCTTAAGTCTTGAAGCTGTGTTAACAGTTGACCAAATTTAAATATTTGTTTTCACTTATTTGCTTGAGAAGTTCGGACATCCGGTTCATAAAACCTGTCCTAGGAGGTGTGGATATCTCGGTTACTTGAGAACAGGGGATTATATTGTGGCATGTTTAGATACTATTACATTTTTGACTGACTGTTATTTCTTCATTTTTTATTTGAAACTATTGGGGAGGGGGGGGGGACTTTAGTCCTATTAAGTACGATGAAAAGGTTATTTCTGTGATCAAGACCGCTTAGCTGCCTGTGCTTACACGTAATCACGGTACATAGGTTTTAATCGAGTGGTTTGCCACCCTTCAGAATCCATATACTTAATTTATTTATATTTTCTAAGTTTAATTCATAATACTGCTGGTATCTATTATTGTTGTGCCGGACGTGTTGTTAAAGTAACTTACCCTTTAATAAGTGATACAATGAAGATCCATGTCTGTTTGTTCCCGTTTCCTCTTGTGATTCTACCGATAGTGGTCATACCCTTTCTTTCTAACTCAGTGAATTTATGATACAATTAATCAATGAGATATGACGATGTGCGTTTAATAAATTTGATTAAGTCAATTATTCATGGCCAGTATGTGCATATCAATGGCACTTATCCTCTTTCTGCCCCCGATTTTTAAGTGACTGAGCTAATTTAATACATTCATGGCTCGTTCCGCTAGGAGACGACACTTTACATGCAATGGGATGACAAGAAGTCAATCAGTACACTTTATTTCTATAGGAAAAATCCCCTTTAAATCAAACATGCACACAGTGAATAGCCATACATGGCTGAATCATTACAACGTGTTCCCTGGTAATTAGTGATTACACTTAATCGAGAATACTTCTCGGAAGTTGGATGGGATCATACAAACTGTGACATCTCAAACTACTGGAAAGGATAACAGTACTGATTCAAATCAGCTATGAACAATCCGCTCACTCATGACGGACACGACGTGGGACTAACTATGGTACAATAGGAAACCAAAAACAATCACAAGGCCAAATTACTACCGATGCCTGACAATATATATCATGGCACTAAACCATTCCAGAAATTATAAATTTGCACCAAACAGATATTGGGTCTTACTATAGCAGAGATGAATTTTCCATATTCCACTTCTACTACAATGAATCTTTCCGCGGGTGACCAAAATTGTACTTCACTTCGGACAAAGGAACAGCGAAGTCCACTGCCCTTATCGCGGGCTTAATAATCCCATAAGAACAGGTTAGATCCGTTCACAGATAAAAAACGGAACGTTTTAGAAGTTTGGAAACAGTTTGAAAAAAAATCGAAAAAACGGTGAATCGTCTTACGAGGAGAGGACAAAAAGAATTAAAAATTAGTTCTTACGATTAACGGCCACAAGGCCTTCGTCCAGGAAAAGGAAAGAAAGTGAAGGCTAGATAGGACACATAAAAACTTAATAAAATATAAAATAAAAATTAATCAAGGTACTTCCCTGAAGGCAAGAACCGAAATTTCCCAAGTCAAAACTCGCTTGTCTCGTCTGTTGATAGACGCGTGGCCTGAACAGAAAGTCGACTTACCGCCGCCGGATGTACAACAATACATTACTGAAGACAAACTAAAAAACGAAACCGAAACGAATAAACTACCCAACGTGGATAAAAGTGGGGACTGGAATAGAAGAGGACAGAATGAGTGGTGGAGATAAAATTAAAAATGAAATAAAAAAAATCAAATATATGGCATTACAAATAGAAGAATAGGATAAGAGTGGAAGGAGGCATAAAAGAGCAAGAGAGGAAAGGGTGACCTCGACAAAGGAGGTGTGGAAAGTGTTGAGATCACCGGCTGGTTTTAGACCACCAAAGACCATGCGGTGGATAAGACGGTTCTCAAGCTGTTCTTCGGCTGGCAGTGTTCAGAGGAGGCAGGATCGGATCGCTGTGACCTGGATGTCGATGGGGGACCATGGTGGTCAGGACCATTTGAAGTGTATGTGCAACTGGTGGTGGACTTTTTGCTGAGCGATGTCATTTAAGTGCTGGCTGAATCTGTCCCCCAAGTCGTTTGCCCTGTTTTGGCCAATATAGGTTTTGCAGCAACGTTTAACATATGATCGTATAAATGACATTGCGCGATTCACACGTGAAGCTACTAGTGATGGGATGTACGTAGTAGCCTTAGGAAAGGACAAAACTTCTGGGTTGAGAATTTGACATACTTGCACGTGTTGCCATCGTGTCCGACCACAGGTAGTGTTTGCCAAAATGTGAGTGGCATTCTCCTTTTGGGTGTAGACGGGCTGGGTGGAACAATGAAGAATGCCTTCAAGTTCTTGTCTACGTCTATATGCCACCAAAGGTGCTTCACTGAATACTTTTTTGGGTCAGGCAGCTCTGCTTTTGGAGGGATAGGGAGGTGGCGGTAAAAGGATTTCTGTTTGGGACAGTAGTACTGTGTGGGTGATGGGTCAGAGATTAATTTGACTCTATCCGAAGTGGATATTATGGTGAGGTTTGGAGGGGCCTCTGGACGATAGATTGGGGGAGCACACGTTGGAGAGCAGAGGTTGAGAGACATGTCTGGAATAAAGACTGTTTACGGAAAAAATCCTACATATCATTGGCTCGTAAGGTTGAAAGTCATTCGTCGTCTTGGGATTAACGGCGGAGGCGGGAGGAAGTTGTTAAATAGGAAGGGAGTCACGGACAGGCCCGAGGATGAGAAGAGGTATACAGGAGGTAGCTGTGGGATTCTGTCGGATTGTAGTTATACTCGAGGGTAAACATAACACACACACGGAGGGCGTGACTATAAATAGTAATAAGTCAAGGTGAGTTCATGACAGGATACTGTGGGGACGAGGAGGTTGAAACTTGACAAGTACAGGTGAGGTGAATTGTAGATGAAAATTGGAAAGTGGGTTCAAAAGAACTAGAAAATGAAGCGGTGTAAATCAGTAAAAGACTATTCTGTGTAGACTATGCTCATCATCGGATATATCTGCGGTTAAAACCCAGGGAAAAAGACGGGAAAGTAATATGTTGCCATATTGATGTCCAAGTGGCCCAGGAAAGACAGAAAGTTATCAGCGTTGCCAATAACCCGCTGATTTGAACGATGTCGCCAATTATTTTCCTAATGGAATGCCGGGATGTACATTGTGGAGTTGTTTAGTGTGTTTCAATGACAATGTTACTATCTCTACTGGGTGATAATGTCAATGATATACGTTGATCTTGTCTGACGTTATTCTAATGGTTCGTTCGGTGGAATGTTGTTTATTTTTTTTACCGTTATGTTTATATAACTGGGGAAATTGTCATTGTAAAGCTCATAGCTTGTCGGTAAAGTTGGTGTTTGAAATGTGTAGTATTCAATGTTTGATTGATGGACATTTTCGTACGGTTAATTTGTTGTAAACTATTGTATTGTTTCTAGGTTTGGTAATGGTTTAACAATCTCTTTACATAGTACTTGTGACATGGGTTAATTAGTTCAAAGATAACCTAGTGTGAGAGGTCACTGATGTAATTCACATGCTCCCATCAGTCCAGTCTGCTTCTTTATCAGGGTATTATAGGGCGTTTCAATACGGGATCAGGAAAGTATAGCGTCGATTGACTTCCAAGATTATATTAGCACTGATCTATAGGACATTGATTTTGTGATGACTCCGTCTGTATTAGTTTTGGATTGTCCACAGTTTTTTAGTGTAAAATTCATGTGCAGAGGTTGATGTTGGTTTATCTAGCAATGGCTTGGATCCTTTTGATCTTTGTAGAGGTACATCTATTTGTCTGGAAGACAAAATATTTACGGTGCATATTGATATGGAATTGTGCATATTTATCGGCAAGGGTTATATACAATTCGAATGGTTAGGGGGGGGTATGTTTAATGTTTACTCGTGTGGTGTCATATGTTTTTATCTTTGGATTTGAAATATTGATGAGTGATGAACACAAATCTGATTACGTTATATGTGTTAGTAGACAGTTACTTGGTAGTTCTACTAAAAAGTGTTATGGATGCTGAATTTTAGGGTGAAAAGTTACTGTAGTTTGTTAAATAAATTGTAGTGAATATCGCTGGAGATAAATGAAATTGAATTGGTTTTTTTGGGGATATACAAAATCTCATGAAGGAGAAAAAATATAATTAACATATGGTTTAATATGTAATTATACAAATTATTTTTGTAGTCAGACGAGAACTAACATATTGATGGCTATTGTCGGCTTGAAGAACGTGACAGTCTCTTTTTTGGACTATCATTAGGGTCATTTTCCTCTTATAAGACAATCTAGTCTTCACATTTACACCAAATAATCTTGTCTATCTGCGATGGCGGGATTGGCATTTATTAGTGGAGTCTAGATCCAGGTTTAGATATGTATAGTGAAGTTTATTGATTTATCGCAGAATCTGCACCTGTCTTGGATACTGTTTGACCAAACAGTCAATTGTAGCTTAACATGTGATATGTTTATGAGGTGGCAGTGGGTCAATTACACTATGGACCATGCTGTTGAATCACATGTGCTAGGGTAATCGGACATATAGTCTTGGTCTTATACTGTGATTCTAGACATAGGGACAGTTGTACATAGTCAGGTTCAGAATTTACCCTCGTTTTTAGTGATATGAAGATCTTGGGATTTTATTGAGCAAAATTTCTATAGGGAGAGGTTAATTACAGTACTCGAAGATGTCGGGATTTTTGTTCTTTTCGCCATAGGCGTTTCATGTTTTAGATGCATTGTCACATTATCAGAACATGGATGGTGGAGTTCTAGGGTCGGAAAAAGAGTATTTTTGGCATCCATGGATGGGTAACATTGTTAAGTTTGGGGATAACGGTAAGGATGGGTGTGGGGTGTTGGTGTGATTTGTAATTGGATTAGTTGGTTTGTTGGTTGTTCAACATTGGTGGTTTGTGGGTGAGCCTGGATTAGTGTTGCTGCTGCAGGGTTGCATTATGAGTGGTTGGTCCTTGTGATGGGGTTGGGTGGGATGTGGGGTGTTATGGTGATATTGAATTGAATGCCAGTTTTGTTGTTGGTGATAGAACTATGTGTAGTATGTGGGGATTAAGGCAGAAAATGGGTTTTGTCATTGGTGGGTGGCATATATATATGTGTTGATTAACGCATTTCAACTTCATGTATGTAATAGGGTGTCAATTTAGGTATAAGCGATACTTAATGTGGAATGATTTCGAGATGGGTGTGTTTGTGTGGTATTGGACTTTAAAGGTAAGTGCTATATGTGCTAGGCAGTTTTCTCAGGGGTGGTGGATGGTGTATGGGACCTTGTTGGGTTTTGGTGTGTGTGTTAGGATACTTCAGTTTTTTTAAGTTTCAGTGGCTGTGGTTGTGTTTAGGAATTGAAAAGGTCATTCTGAGTAGTTCTTTTAATCAGTTATAACATGTCAAAACATGATTAGTTGTTCTTGTGTCTTCTTTTCTTTGTAGGGTGGTCTTGGGTATTGATCTGGTTTACTTCTGATTGGACGATCTCATTAGGCTATTGACAACCCAAAACCGAAGTGAGCGTAGTAAAAAAAAGTCGTGATGAACGTTGAAGTGAGGGATTTTAGCAAGCATTGAGCGATCCGATAGAGTGATACCACTTTTGCTCAGGTCTCGGAGAGATCATTTAAGATGAGTACCTGTATGTGAGTCACAGAGCAGTTGGTATAGCAGAATGGTTTATAAGGAAACTTGATCTTTCATTTACTCCGCGCATTTGCAGTATGTGTCAGAATGGTCGCTTCGTAGCTTCGCCTAGGAGTGCCGGGCGCGGATTGTGCCCTGCATTACACCCCGTTTTCGTTCAAGGTGGAGGGTCAACATCAGGTGCGCGTTCTGAGGACAAGGCCAACCAACCCCCCTCGTCTGCCAGAAATGATCAGTGTGCAAGATTGCTATCCTCGTTCCTCCCTGCGTACAATAAATGTTGATAATAGTGATCGCCCGCATGTTATGATTGGTGTTCTAGTCAGGAAGCCCGGCCAAAAGAGATAGTCTCGGTCTAATTTTCCTATTGCCTTAATGGCGATTTTGTTGGAAGGAGGAACTTTAAATCCAGGAAACATTAATAACCATCTAGTTACGGTTTACCTACTCCATGCCTGGAAGGCCATAGCAAAGCACAAGGGAAGGGCACGCTCTTCATAGTGGCTTGCCCGATGATTTGAATAGGTGGTGGGCAAAAAAATTGTGCATGTAACGGCCCCGCCCGCACTATTTCCAAATATCTGTTTCGTTCAGCCCCGGCTTAGCCTCTGTCACGTTTATTGGGGGAACTCTAATTTACCGAGGACAGAATACATCTGTGGTTTCTTTTATCGCTATACAAAAACTAATGCACCAGGTAATTAAATGGAATGTCTGTCTCTGTTCTAGCACAATTATCCATGTTCCAAATAATCTGTTGTTAGGCTGAAAACAATTGTACAAATAATTCCAAGTGTCAGGACCTCTGTACTTCCTTCAGTTACATTAGTCTAGCACAGCCATTTGCTGGACAATATATTATTCAAACACAATAAATATTAAAAATGGCTATCTTACAACAAAACATGATGATAACTTTTAAAGCTTTTCTTTAGTTAAAGTGCAATAACCCATCATAACAAAAACTGGTCACTTCGAATATCTTCCAATTTATAAAAACAAGGCATAAGAACAAACTTTGTGCTAACACTTCTTGGATTACACTCCCTAATGTTCTCTAAGAATCCTGAACCCAATAGACTTGAAATTAAACTACAAACTAATTAAAATAAAATACTCATAATTTGGAACTTATACTCACTGAATAAATCCCTGTCATAAAGGGCTAAAAAATCTCCATTGTGATTGTCACCACTAATTAACATTACTAACTTAAATAAGAGCACTAGTAACCAAAAAATAAAAGTCTACTAATGGATGTTACAATAGAGATAACATTTTGTCGTGTAATTCACAGTAATAAGCCCTAAAAATTACGTTCTAAATAAAGCATGTGGCTAGCCATTTTATCTAGGTCACATCTAAAAATAGAACATTTTAATCCGCAAAAGGAGTAGCACCAATCATCCCTTAGAAAAAACACGCACAATAAATGCCGTCAAAAAAACTTTTAGTAACAAATGTCATTCAATTACCGTAGTCCCGAATGAGAAAAAGCTTTGAAATAGCTGATCAACTCTAAATCTCAACCAACATGCCTAGGATTTGTACCGCTAAAATATATTATTCTCCAACATTCTAAAATGTCTTTATTGTGTGAGAAAGTATATACAATTCACCATCTCTGTTCCGTAGTATTTTAAATACGTCGATAATTTACATTCTGTGGTATTTATTTCGCGTGCGGTTGACATTTCACTAGCTGTGAATATTGCCCAATTTCAAAACTGCTATATCTATGTGAGAATTATTAAACGTTATATAAAGGTGAAATTTTGTGTGAATTATGAAATGTCACCATAGATTTATATGAATGTAATTTTTGCATTGAAAATGCAAGCCATTTTGGTTTCTTTTCGTTTCTTTGCGATTTTGTATCAAAAATTTCACTATTCAAATTCAAACCTTGTGTCAACACAAGACCATCACAAAACACTACACAACAAAAATTATCAGTTAAACCCTACGACCTCAATTGCAACATGATTGGTTTATCAAACAACCAACCAATTTAGCGGTGAACCTTGAAAATTATTGAGCAAAAACAAATTTACACTCACACCGCACAAATCTCTCCCTTCGATCATACTTGCGTGAAAAATAATTTATTGTGTGTTAAGGCCATACAATTCCCCCAAACCCCTTTACTCCAAACCAAAACAAACCGTCAACCGTTGGATAAGCTCCTCTCCATTTTCAATATAATCTCCCTACTATCTTTTAGCAACCCAGCTTTACTTTACAAAAGCATTTACATGTCAATATGTATTTTAAAAAAAGTTATGTTATGGAGTGATTTTCTCAAAGGCTCAAAAAAATACTTTCTTCCTAAGTTTCCTATAACACTTTCGCCTACCACTTACTGTATTGGGCAACTTGACATAAATGTAATAATTGGCACCCATTTGTTGAACATAATCTTTAGTAAAACTTTTCCAATTGCTGTTTTGACATCTGATCATAACTTTATTTATTGGCCAAAGTAATGTGAAAATTTATCAAAACTTGTTATTTTTTGTAACACTATATAAACAACTTTTTTTGTATTAAAATCAATGAATAATAACATCCCAACAATGAAATGACCTTGGGGATTAAAATATAATGAACTAACATGGGGTTCAATTTTTGGTATTCGTAGACTTAAAAACCTAAAACTCCGCCTTACAAATTGACCCACCCATCAAAAAACCAATTACCGGTGAAACCCGTGTCATATGGCAACCATTAATGGAGTACCCATGGGCCAGCTTATAAACCTCAATTTTTAGTAGATTGACATATACAAGTTGACACAATGGCACTAACATCGAAAATTCATTTCCTTCCCCCAATCCTCCCATTTCACCTATACACAAAACACAAAGTTTTTATGAGTGTAGATGAATTAATACTTAACAAAGTACCTATATCTGTTACCTCAAAACCCTAATGACTTTCATAGATTTAAGCAACATATTGCATTTCTTAACTACATCTGATTGATAAACTACTTCCATCCAGTGCAACATTGACAGAAACATTGCCAAGAGACTGGTGGACCAAATCTTTCCAGAACTTGATCGCAAGAAAATTTGCCAAGATGCCACTAATACTGACAGTTTTCCATAAGTTGAAATTAATCATGTTGAGGGAGCTATAAGATAATCCATCATGCTTTCCTACTTTAAATTACCCTATGGTAGGAAAGATTTGGACATGCACTTTTAGCCCCATGCTAATGATGTTCAGGGAGAGAATTAAGATCCCCGAAGCACACTTAAACCAATGAGTGCAACACAAGATTTTAACTTATGGACTACCCACCCCCAATGACCAGTGATTTTATGTTTTCACTCTAATGAAAACTTGGAAGATGCAATGCCACCAACCAGTAACCATGGTCGAGAACACATCTGAATTATACTCACCCACAATAACCAACCCCCACAACAAATAATTACCACTGCAAAACCCACCTTTAAAGTTTAAATTGGGGGGTTCAGATGTTGACATACTTACAACGGTAAAGCCGCCATATCCAATGTACAGGATTTAATGTGGACAGTTGGAAATATTTGAGAACCCATGTTGTTTTACTAAACATAGTTGGATTCCATACGTTTTGGACGAATAACGTGTTTTTCCTTCAATTAGCCGTGTATTCTTTGCCTTCCTTGAATATTTCTAGACATCCTGGACTTTCATTTATTGAAGTTTTTTAATTTCTTCTTGACCTAACGGTATTTTCAAGCTTATTAGTAGGAGCAACGTAGGGTGCATTAATATGAGTGATACTATTGAGTAATTCTGTTAGATCTGTGAAAGTCCACTCCGTTGGTTAACTAATTGTGTTTGATTGACAATATCAATGTGATCTCGAATATGACTTTAACTCATCTATAGGTATGACCATAAGCCAAACGTGATGGGGAGCCGATTATCTCGGTATCTTCGCCTATGGACTATTCACTTCACAGAATTGTGTGACTTGGTTTATTTCTTTTCTTCTGAAACGCCATATAGGGCATATTAGTGCAATAGACAAAAACAAGGATTTCATTCGTTGGGGAACTAGACAGGATGCAAACAGATATCAAATATATTATTTGTATGTGAAAAACCCAATATAACATCGTGGATAAATTATTTTTACGTTGACGTGTTAAATTTTCATTTCATTAATTCGTGCCGCTTTGTTTTGAGGGGCACAAAGCTAGTGAACCCATATGTAATACTCTTTAGATCTAATTTACTCGGAAAGGTCTCGTATGCATGTCCATGTTCAGGAAATATTAACATCCATTGGCTGGTATGTAGAAAGGCATTTTCAGTTCTTATATTTGTGTAAATGAAATTTAAAGGTTAAGTATACTTTATCCATAGTGTTTGGGGTTCAGGTAAACTATTCCATGAGCTTAAGAGTGTGGTGAATGGACCGACATGTAGTTGGTTTGACCCATCAAATAATATTTAATTGTGGTTTAATGCATATTAGATGGTTATATTTATGGTAATTACGGTTGCTGATGCCAATAAATAGTTTTTTTAGTTTGGGAGAGCTGTAAATTTAATATGTTTACAGCTATACTGTTTACTAGAATTAAATCCTGTGCTTCTTCAGTAATATTAGGACTGATAATGTGGTGATAGTAATAGTAAGTTCGGCTGTAGCTAATTGGTGTTAAATTTCTTAGTTTCATAGCTTTACAGAGTATAATCTCTATTGTTATCTGTACCGCCTTTAAATAGAAATGCTAAGCCATTATTTCTATATTATTTAGTATTACATTGAATGTATAAAGATAATGTGTATAACCCCGGCTTAAAGATGGGTAGTTGGCAAAACCACAACAACGCAGCTTTTTTGGGTTTTTTTTATGGTTGTTAAAGTGGCATGTTTTTGTTCTCGCAAGTATGGCGTAACCATAGTAGCGAACGTGGTATGATTATGATAGTGTAATTACCTGTAGCTGATTGATATCCAAAAAGAGAGGCAAGCTTGTGTGGGCGGCACTGTTTCTGAATGGTATTTCCCGAGTTATTATTTTATGCTAATGGAAACAATTTCACTTAGACTTTGTTTTTATATATTGTTTTTCAAAGAAAGTCTCGATCACATAAATCTGTGTGTTCGGTAGTATTAAATGTTGATCTGTATATAGGCTTTGTGAGTAGTATGTTCGATGCAACCGCTACGGTTAGTATTTCAATAGTGGATTGCGCTGACTTTAAAAGAACAACCCCTATATATGATTTGAATAGATCGATTTCCGGCGGATGCGCAGGACTGTTGGCTATACCTGGGAAAATATACCAGCACGATAATGGAGGGTGTGCAGTGTATAGGGGAGATTATTGTTGGTGTGTTGGGGGGGGGGGTGCTTTGGCTGGGGGGGGGATGTTGTGTGTAGGTATTTTCAATTGTTGGGGTTTTGTGCTTTGGTAGTGTGTTTGTGTGTTTGTTTTTACAACATATATTACAAACCGAGGTGTATACAACCGTATAGGTTTTACGTTTACATGTACATGTTAGAACATATCAATATTTTATACAGGGGGGGGGTATGCAAGGGATAACAAAGGTTTGTAATTTGTAAAAATAAATAATATTTTTATTTTAAGGGGTAACAACAGTAAATCATCTAAACATAATATGTGAGCCTGGGGTCATATATTGGAAGCCGTGGTGGTTATGTTAGATGGTAAAGTGGGAGGTGGAGTTGACAATTTTTATGGGACATATTGGTAAACAAAAAGTTGTGCAAAAAAAACTTTATATGAACTTCAAGGGTCCACAGAGTGGAAGAGGGTTATGTTTGAGAATGGGAGAAGAGGGAAAAGTGTGTACACAATTGTTATGGTCAATATTGGGGTAAAAGGGGGCAGTAACAAAAAAACATTATATGAGCAGGTGTTGAGATATTGGAAGCCAGCAGTTTATATAAGCTGGAAAAGAGGGAGGGGTGTACATTTTTTTTTTATTGGTAAACAACAGTAACAAAAGGGGACATAGTGGGAAAAGAGATATTTTTTAGCTAAGGTGAGGGAGAGATTGTGGTCACGTTTATCGTCGTGTACCATGTCTTTGGTGAAGTGGTGACATTGTCGTCGTGTACCTGTCTTTTGATGTAAAAATAGGATAGGGAGTTGCGATGTTGTGTGTACGTGTAGATAGCTGAATTGTGTGTCTTGAAACCGACATTTTTTCCGCCCTGCGCGTGTTGGGTGTAGAGTACATCCACAAAGGTGTTTTTATCTAGTCTGTTGTGTTGTTTACTAAGCCCTTTAGGGGTGGTTTTGTCATAATCTCCAAAACCGTGGTAAGTTTTGCTACAGAGGGAAACCATCCCACTGCCCTCATATTGTAACTTGAAAAAACCCGGTGTTTGTTTATCAAACAACATTTTGTCGCGGCATTTCTGACAAGCGATTCGCGTTTTACCCCCCACTAGCAATAAATTAGGAACGATGCTCGGGACACACTTCGGATGGGAACCATCGGTCGTAATAGCTATAAAATTCTTTTCGCATAGAGGGTTTAACGGCGTCCGCTAGGTTATTTGTACTAAGGGCCAAGTAAAGACTATCGGTATCAGTCTCGCATAACTGAAAGTCAGCTCTGTCTACAAATCTATCTAGGCAATCATAATGAAATTCAAAAATGCGGAGTTTAGCGTACTGATAGACGAAAAAGCCTATCTGCGCGGGTAGGTCCCAACTAATTTTCTTTTTAATAATCTCTACCTGGAAATTGTCATCCGTCACTAAACTCATCTTTTTAAAACGCGGACAGTTTATTAATTTAGACGTCCCATCCCCGGTCGTGTACAAGACCTCAACGTGCTTTGCCTTATTGGTCAACGTCTTGCCGTAAGCCGCGTTACATAGGTAAATATCTAATAACCTGTTTTTAATTTTGTTATTTTTGCCGTTGTCAAATATTTCTTCAAATTTTTTTTTTTGCATGTGTCAAATTTTTTTCTGCATGTGTCAAATATTTCTTTAAATTTTTTTTCACTTGTTAATATGTCTTTAAATTTTTTTTTTCCACTTGTCAAATTTTTTTTTGCATGTGTCAATTATTTCGTCAAATTTTTTCCACTTGTCAGATATTTCTTCAAAATTTTTTTGGCTTTTTTTTTTTGCATGGGTTAAATTTTTTTTTTTCATGTGTCAAAATATTTTCCCTGCCTCAAATTTTTTTTGGCAACTTTTTTTTCCACTTGTCAATTATTTCTTCAAATTTTTTTTCCACTTGTCCAAATTTTTTTCCACTTGTTTTATTTATGCAAAGTGTATCTTTTAAATATTTCTTCAAATTTTTTTCAACTTGTCAATATTTCTTCAAATTTTTTTTTTCCACTTGCCAAATTTTTTTATGCATGTGTCAAATATTTCTTCAAATTTTTTTTTAACTTGTCAATATTTCTTCAAATTTTTTTTTTCCACTTGCCAAATTTTTTTATGCATGTGTCATATATTTCTTCAACATTTTTTTCCAGTTGTCAAATATTTCTTCAAATTTTTTTTCCACTTGTCAAATATTTCTTCAAATGTTTTTTTTCTTCCAGTTGTCATAGTCGCTGGAAGTTTGGCACTGCCCAAGAACTTCAGCATTTTGGAGTTCCGTTTCACCTTTTCCCCCATCTTGTTATTTGGGGACGGAAACGACTTGTTGTTCGTGGGGAAATATATGGCTGCGCAATCTCAAAGCATACGGTGTTGCCTTTCGCAGGTCGATTAGCAAATAACTGTGCGGAACACCGGTCGCATCTTTAAAACTTTCTTGGACATAGGCAGTACGACCCGGGTACATCTGCTTGGCTAGATTCGTAATCTGCGATCCGTGTCTGGGGTTTGTTGGAAAAGCACTATATAATGAGAATTCAAGCTAATGGTTATTTGTTCTTTGTTCTTGCCAAATAGATTTTGCCCGTTTTATATGTAGATCAAGCTAATATTGCGATGGTGGCTGCCTGTCGTGAATAGTTTAGGTTCTATTCTTCTATATCATCGTCCCCTCACTCATCAGATCATCTATAACGAGCATGTCGGTTTTTATCACCCTTCATAAACTGAATACCCTCCATGGTTTGGTACATTTACTGCCGTTCCCCGTAACACCCATATAAACTTCGTCCCGGGGTGGGGACCACTATTATCCCGGATATGTTGCAGGAACCGTTGCACAAAGGGACAGTGTTTTCCAACTACCGGTCGGTTGTCCAGCTATCAGGGCTGTGAAGTGGATGTTGCCACCTGGTGTCCCATGGCTAGTAATGATAAATTACACGCATGAACCGGTATTATATTGTTTTCAACTACCCAATGTGAGAACCCTACCATGAGCAAAAACACGCAAGTCTGGTTGTTTTCAACCCACAATATGAGAACCCCTGTAACGATCAATGCATTCTAAAAAATGGTTCGTTACTCACTCGAGTGAACTGTTAATCTTTTTTTCAATTCATTAAATCACAAACAAACATCTGCTAAATATTCTCGTACTCGGCCGGTTAGTTAATCCCATTTTGCTTTTTAAAGATATCATGTGCTCTAATATAAAGGTGGTAGTTTTTAATGTAAGTTCATCGGTGATAGGTATAAACATAAAGATAGAGGAATTAGACAATATTTTAAAAAAGAGTAAAGACAACTCGTATACATTATTACTGGCCGTTTTTTTACAATAAAGTGTTACCCAGTTAAGTTCTGAATATAGTGTCACACTGGACAAAACAGCGTCAACGGACAAACAAAATATCTATTTTTGGGGACAAGTAATTATAAGTAATTATAAATCATAGTTCGATTTTTTTTTTCTATTTGAAATAGCACGATCTAGTGAAAATGTGTGTCCCCCCATTTTTCAACTTTTAACAGTTCGATAGCCCAACGTATTTTATTCTTAAAAAACACGAGACAATTAACTAATTTTTCTGGTTTTACAGCCACCTGAGACCCGAAACAAAATAATCTGCTATTTTTGAAGTGGGTCAAATATTATAACATATATTCGATTTTTTACCTGGCGCGACTATTTTTGTGAAACTGTACAAAAAAGCTGAACGTAATTATAGATTCGATATTACCTTGCTTCGCTACTCACTCGGCTCAGCCAACAAATCGCGCGTGAATTATCGAGTGTAAGCTACGCGCGCGGGAGCCGTCTGTGACAAACAGGGAGATAATAATTTTTTTTGATTACACACTGGTTAGTCATGTTTTTACCCCACCATTCAGTCAACAACCTTCGAGAGGACCAAAGACAACCGGCTTTAGAACCAGCATATTTGTGACAGACAATTCCTTACACCCAAACGTATAAGGTAAGTTGATTTTGATATATATGTGATTGTATTTGCCTGTTTGTCTCCGTTTGTGTTTTAGTTTTATATTGTGTTTTCGTGTTTGTCTGTGTATATTATCTTTTTTATTATAGAAGTTTTGTTTAAAAAATATATTATATCCTTAAATTAAATTTTTTATTAGTCTTATATTTCGCTAGCAATATTCTGTCATTTTTAAATTTTATTTAAAAACACTCAGAAAATTAGCTAAAGATTTAATATTATATATATAATATATTATATATATTATATATATTTTATATATATATATAGTGTTGATCATAAATACATGACATATTATTATGTATTGCTAATATATAATATATATCATATTAGTATAATTATCTATACATAATTATTTAATAATTATATATAAATATAATTACATATATAACCTATATATCATACATATATATATATTATAATACATTTATATATATATTATATATACATATATTATACATATTTATATATATATATATATATTTATTTATATATATCAAGACCATTATATAATATTCTGTATATAAATGTATATTACCATTATGTCATCCTTACAGTACTTTGTGCTTATGTCAAAAATGGCAGTCATATTTGTCGCAATCGGCACATACATCTATAATTATGCAAATAATCATATACATAACTGTATGTCCCACTATACATCGTATTGGTATCATCCCTATTGTCTATCATAATACAGTTTGTTTAAGTACAATATAATGTTTGCCTTATCCACAAATTCATGTAATAACCTGGATGCGGCGAGATACTTCCCACTCGTGTTGACTGTAGGTACATATGGATTATGAGTCAGGCTACTTCCCAGTAACATACCACTCATTTACAGCTACCTATTTCAATTAAATCAAATGTCTCTATGAAAACACTGTTTTTTTAAATGATAAACAAACTTGAGTAAAATGCATACAAGAAATACAATTGGGTTTAGGTACAGTTGCTGGGCCACATTCAGCAACTATCTACATTTAGCTTCTCTTGCATCCATGCTTATGGGAATGGACATGAGCTGTATGCAAAATGTCGTCATTGTATGTTGATAATGTGCACCCATTGGGGTACATGCCCTGCATAAAATGGCATACTATAAGTAATGTGTCAATACTTACAATGTCGACTAATACCTACATAAGTGAGAATACATGTGAAAACACACAGTGGGGTGGCACTCTGGTTGGCTGACACCCCTTCCCCAAAGATGGACATTTTTTGGGTATCATTCAGTCATACATACAGTTAAATCACGCGTTACACTGACTTTCGTCCAATAATATTTACTGAAACAGGATAAGACCACATTACTAAAAACATTTATCTGAAAAAATCACAGAGTCAAACAAATTTTGGTGTTACGTGGCACCAGTTTTCAAGCATCTGTTTGTGAGTCTCTGTGAGCAATGGTGACGAAATATACTCGCTTTTTTGTGTAATTCATCCTTCGTGTAGTTTTTACTTTGACAGTAGCATTAGATACATCTGGGCTTCCCAACTCGATATCATGCGCTGCCGTATGTTTTCTGCACTCTTCATTGGCCCAGCCCGAACGATTTGGGCGAGACGCCGATGGTCCTTTGTGTCCAAAATTCTTGGCCTCCCACTACCTTCTTTTCGCTCGATTCCATTACCTGCTTTTAATTTACTCACAACTCTGTAGACAGTCCGCTCAGGGATGTTCAAGGTTTTAGAAATGTTGGAACATGTTTGATTTCCTTCATTCCAAAGCTGTGAAATTAACATACACTTTGACTTTGTATCCATTTTCTGCCACTAGCATTAGAAATTCTCGTCTGCTCTATTATCAAGGGACTTTACTCTACGCTAATTTTTTTATACTTTTGGTAGTGTTTGCTAACTTCAGTGGAGTGCAAATTTGGGGCAGAACATGCATATTTAATTAGATTTCAGGTCATTTAGCCGAGCAATATGACTGCCATTTTTTTTGCAAAGTACTGTATATATACATACATACATATATACATACATATATATATATAAACTCGGATTTTTATATGTCTGTGAGTGTTTCTGATTGTATCCGTGTCTGTATCTGTTTTTTTATGTCTGCGTTAGGAATATTATAGAAGTTTTGTTAAAAGTCTTGGTTCTGAAAAAAAAAACTCGCCAACCGTTGACACAAAGGAACTTCACAATGTTTTGTTTATTTTTTATTTTTTTTTTTGGGGGGGGGGAGGAGGGGTAGGTATTTGTCGTATTTGTGATGTTATATTGTAGAATGTTGCTCTAGTATAGCAGCGGTGTTAAAATAGCTAGAACCTGCAAATCACTCCATCCTAAAATATTTCATTAGCAAGTTTAAAAAGTTCAAACATTATCTCGCTAGAGTTTCTCACATATTGCGTGGAATAAGGTACCAGTGTTCGTCATGCGTAAATGCTATTATTAGAATTATAGACAAAAGCTTTGTGTCTGAGACAACAACCATTGTCTGTTGGATATTTGGATCGATATATAGGTCGCGACCTCAAGCCTGACCTGCAATCGAAAACAAAGCTTTTTAATAACGTCATCTACCAGTCGATAACTGTATGCGAAAACAGGGCGAGATAAAAATCAATCTCTACCGTTTAAAATTTTGTACCTGGCTACCGATGAAAAATTGATAATTACATGTGATTACTCTTTGTCAGCGCACTCGCGGACACAGATGCGCTGAAAATTTCTGGGACACTTGAAAACTTCGCAAATTGTTTATCTTGTCGTGAAAATAATTACACTGAAATAAAAGACAAAACAGACAATGAGGGCAAATCAATGTGAGGCTTCTCGTGAAATAAACGACAAAACAGACAATGAAGGCGAATCAATGTGAGGTTTTTCGTGAAAATAATTGCACTGAAAAAACACACAAACGGGGCTACGCTGGGCAAATCAATATCAGTCATTGTCTGGTCTCGTGAAAATAATTACAAAACAAACGGGGCTACGCGGTGTGAATCAATATCAGTAATTGTCTGGTTCCACACTACCACAATGCGCGGCGAATCGATGGGGGGATATTTTAACATCACAACACTTGTCAAACCAGAAACTATCTGACTGTCTTTATAATGCAGTGCATTGTATAAGAGACGTAAAGAAAAAAAGACTTGTTATAACAATGTGTGTGTGTGTGTCTGTTTCTCTATCTGTCTCTCAGTCTGCCTGCCTATCTGTCAGTATGTCTATAAGTCTGTTTTGTCTATTTTTTAGCTTACTAACTCGAAGAGTTTTGCCACATGTATTTTTAAGTTTTTTTTTTTTAAGTTTTTTTTTTTTTTTAATGATGTCTAAATTTTTTTTCTCTTTCACAGATGCCTCAACCCGAGAGACGTCGATATACTTGCTCGAAATGCGAGCAAGTTTTTACTCGCGAACGGCATCTCATCCGACATTACGAGAATGTGCATGGGAGGCAAAGACACGAGTGCTCTCTGTGTGGTGAAGTGTTCACCCTGGTTGCCACTCTTAAACGTCACACAGAGAATAAGCACCGACCCGTCTCAACTAAGGAAGCATCGCACACACCTCAAATAGACACAGTGGCACAAAACAACCTGGTGTGTCCTCGATGCGGGAAGCAGTTCACACGTCGTGATACTGTATTACGGCACATTGAAGCCGCGCACTCACTACCTCGGTTTAGCTGTGCTATTTGCGGAAACCTCTTTATCCGAGCTGATAGCTTGCGGTACCTTACACAGCAACACTCCTCTGCACCTACGCAGAATCCAGCACCATCAGGAGCCACATCATTTTCAACAACGTGACCATCGTCTCAACACTATCAGCAGACACCAACATCTGCAACAATTCCCCTCACACCTGGCCCCACACCATCATCATCAGGAGCGCACTTCACATTTTCAACACCGGCACCAGCATCTGCACCTACGCAGAATCCATCATCATCAGGAACGCCCTCCACATCAGATGCAACACCGGGACCGGCATTTCAACACTATCAGCAGACACACCCCCATCTTCTTCAACAATTCCCCCATCTCAGCTCAACACTATCAGCAGACATCCTTTTCAACAGCTGCAGTCCAGGAAAACCCCTCGTCTTCACACAAACGCTTAAGGCCTGTCCACCAAGGGCCTAATAAAAAGGCTCGCCTGACCTCTGACCTGGACAGTTTATGAGACATACCGTCTGACGTTAGACAGATCTACGCAGACAACTGGTCAGCCATAAAAAAACACACCAACACCAACAATTACTTGTCTACATTCACCTTTTTTCATAGACCAGACAACACACAACCAATAGATTGGGTCTCTCTGCTCAGACCCCTCTTTAATAAACAAACAAAACGGTTCAAAATTAAATACAGTCACCACACCATTCTACGGCATAGAGAAACGAATGAACTCCGCTTCTACCACGCATCTCACAATAACGCATGTGTCTTGGACACACCTCATCTAATTAATAATGTTACAGATTTCAACGCTTTTGTAGATCAATTACACAACAGTGACAGTCTTAATAAAGCGCAGTTAAATAGACGCAACACAAAATATTATGTCGAGTCAATACCAGTCACTAGTTTTTACATTTACCGCATCCAAGAATATCCTATCGGCTACTGTTTAGCTGATATTCCACCACACATTACATCCAATAAAGCCATTAACACATTACAACACGACTCGAACGCAAAAACTTACACTGATAACTTTGTTTTTATTTAGATGTTTAGCGGCTTTTAAGGGGCCTCCCGTTACTGACGTTAGAAAAACAACGCGCCGGCTCCTAAAACAGTGGCAAATACATCAGGGTATAGAGTCCCTAATCGATTTTCTCGGCGTGAGTTTGCCCCAAATCCCCGCCTTAGAAAAATGTTTCGGGGTAAACATTGAAGTGTTCAAGTTTGACGACACACAAACCCTTTCCCCAAAACTCAGAGGTAGTGATAGTTATAAAGAAATGTTGCGTTTTTTAGTTTATAAATCCATTTCATGTACATAGTAGATATAGATAGGACGGCAAACTCTTTTTCGTGTCCCAAATGTGGAAAGTTATGGAAGTTTTTTAGGTTTATGAAAAGACACGATAAAACGTGTACCGGGGGTAACAGAATAGAAATATTTAAGGGTGGGGTTTATACCCCGTCTGAAACAATTTGGGAATCAATCGCCGTGCAAGGTATAGATGTCGATTCACAGTTCGTGTTTACGTATCGGGCGACTTTTGATTATGAATGTTTTTTCGATACCTCTGTAGGGACGGCGACCGGGGGCAACGTACCTACCTTTTTGTCCAAACACGTAACTCTGTCTTGTTCGGTGGTTTCCAATGTCCCCGAGCTGGAGGCACCTGTCTGCTTTATCACAACGGGCGATCCTCAAGACTTGGTCAATAGGATGCTTGACCATCTGACCCGAATCGCCGAGGCCGCTTATGCCATCTTACGTGAGCGTTTTGACGAGGTATATACTCAACTCGGTGATTTGGAGGGACACATCGAAAGACTCGATGAGTGTTTGCGAGAGCTCCCTGTAATAGGGTTCAACTCGGGGAAATACGACGTAAATGTTATAAAACTATACCTAGTAAAGTATTTCCTAGACCAAGACTTTAAATATTTAGTAAAAAGAAATAAAAGCTTTATGTGTATCGCTACCCCCCAGTTAAAATTTTTAGATATAATCAATTATCTGGCCCCCGGATAGCAAGTACCTCACGGCCTATAAAGTTAAAGAAACTAAAGGTTTTTTCTGATACGAATACGTCACAGAATTAAACAAGTTAAACGAAACGACTCTACCACCCCACTCGGCCTTTATTTCCTCCCTAAAAAATTGTAATATTTCCAGTGCCGAGTACGCTGAATGTCAAAATGTCTGGGTCGATAGTCACATGGCCACGCTGCGCGATTTTCTGGAGTGGTATAACAACAAAGACGTAGTTCCATTCTTAATTGCGTTAGAACAACAAGTTAGTTTTTACGCGGGTCTAGGGGTAGATATGTTTAAAGACGCCATTTCGGTTCCCGGGGTAACCTTAAAGTACCTATTCAAAACAAATATATCTTTTTCTTTATGTTCGAAACGCGAACAAGATTTACATAACACTCTGAGACAAAATATAGTTGGGGGGCCGTCGATAATATTTCATAGGTTTCATGAAAAAGACAAAACGCACATTAGAGGTGGTAAAGTTGTTCAGAGCATTAAAGGTTATGACGCCAACGCTGTTTATTTGTGGGCGCTAATGCAGAAAATGCCCACTCATTTTCCCATTAGAATAAACAGGGAGGATGGTTTCAGGTACCATAAAGTCAATAAATACACCGTGCAGTGTCGCGACTGGTTGACTTGGGTATCGCATAAAAATAATGTGTCTTTGAAAACCCAGCACAACGGCCGTGAAATGGCTTTGGGGCGTAGGCGCCTTAGGGTCGATGGCTGGGACAAAGAGTCTCGCACAGTCTATAAGTTTCATGGATGTCTTTTCCACGGTCACCCTATCTGCCCACTAGCCAGCGGTCGTGATACCGACCCCGTCAATAAGAAACCCTTGGTTGACTTGTATGAAAAGACGCGGGAAATTGGTGAATATTTGAAAACCGAATGTGATGTCAACCTGGTAGAAATGTGGGAAAGCGAGTGGCAGCGACTCAAACTAACCGATCGATCAATCGGTCGATTTCTGAGCGACACATTCCCGAGCCTGAAATCCTCGTATACCAAGTGTAAATATCCGCTAAAGGACCAACAGATTATAACTTCTGTTATAGACGAGACCTTATTTGGGTTAGTCGAATGCGACATTCGAGTCCCCGACTCCCTAAAGGAGCATTTTTCGGAAATGACGCCCATTTTCAAAAACGTTGACGTGAGTAGAGACGATATTCGTCATTTTATGCGTGATTATGCGGAAAAAAATAAACTCCTGACTACCCCTAGAAGGACATTGATCGGTAGTTACATAGGTAAAAAGATTATGTTGGCGACGCCTCTGCTTCGCTGGTACTTGTCCAAGGGCTTAGAGGTCACTCATATATACCAGGTGATTGAGTATACACCTGCGACTTGTTTCAAACAATTTTGGGATACTGTCTCCGACGCCCGCCGACAGGGGGATATAGACAATGTTTACGCCATGACTAGTGAAACTATGAAATTGATAGGGAACGCGGCTTACGGCAAGACGTTGACCAATAAGGCGAAGCACGTAGAGGTCTCGTACACGACGGTGGAGGGGACGTCTAAATTTATAAACTGTCCGCGTTTTAAAAAGATGAGTTTAGTGAAGGACGATATTTTCGAGGTAGAGATGGTTAAGATGAAAATTAGTTGGGACCTACCCGCACAGATAGGTTTTTTTGTCTACCAGTACGCTAAACTGCGCATGCTCGAATTTTATTACGATTGTCTAGATAGATTTGTAGACAGAGCTGACTTTCAGTTATGTGAGACTGATACCGATAGTCTTTACTTGGCCCTTAGTACAAATAATCTGGTGGACGCCGTTAAACCCTCTATGCGAAAAGATTTTTATAGCGTCTACGACCGATGGTTCCCATCCGAAGTGTGTCCCGAGCATCGTTCCGAGTTTATTGCTAGTGGGGGTAAAACGCGAATCGCTTGTCAGAAATGCCGCGACAATAAGTTGCTTGATAAAGGAACACCGGGTCTTTTCAAGTTAGAATATGAGGGCAGTGGGATGGTTTCCCTCTGTAGCAAAACTTACCACTGTTTTGGAGATTATGACAAAACCACAACTAAAGGACTCAGTAAACAACACAACACACTAGATTAAAAAAAACCTTTTTGGATGTACTCAACAAGCAGCACGCGCAGGGCAGAAAAAAAAATGTAGGTTTCAAGACACACAATTCAGCTATCTACACGTACACACAACACCGCAATTCCCTATCCTATTTTTACATCAAAAGACAGGTATACGACGACAATATCACCACTTCACCTCTTTCCATCTAAAAACTATCTCTCTTCCATTATGTGTCTTGTACACAACACCAGACAAACCAAAAACAATACCACCCACACACACCAGCTACACCCGAACACACCCAACACCTCAACTCTCTGTCCTATTTTTACATAAAAAGACAGGTACACGACGATAACGTGACGACATCTCCCCTCAATATCTAACAAATAGCTCTCTTCCACTATGGCCCCTTTGTTACTGTTCTTTACCAATAAATAAAATATTTGACACGCTTCCCTCTTTCCGTCTAACATAACCGTCTTCCAATATGTGACCCCGCTCATATAATGTTTTTTTTGTTACTGTTGTTTAAAAATGTACCATAAAAATTGTACACAGCTCCCTCTTTCCATCTAACATAACCGGCTTCCAATATGTGTCCCTGCTCATAAAATGTTTTTTGTTACTGCTGTTTGAAAATAAAAATGTATTTATTACAATTAAAAAACCTTTGTTATCTATGTTGTCTATATATTGTATGTATAAATATTGTATGTATATATTGTATAACTGTTGTCTACCTGTTGTAAAATATGTATATATCGTATAACTGTTGTAAAATAAATGTTGTATATATGTATAAATATTGTAACACCTGTTGTAAAATATGTATTGTATAAACAAACAACACACAACAATTAAAATACCTACTCAACCTACTTATCTCTAGTTACATACTTCTTCCTCGTTCGCCTTCAGACTTCCACATTTATGACTCTAATAAAGGCAGTAGTCAACTCAAGGTTCCCGACATCTCCAAACAGTTTTTCGTTGAAAGAAGTGGCTTGTTGCCATATGCTACTCCGTTCATTACTGTAGGTTGGGCAGTACTGCAGGAGGTGTTCGACCGTCATCGGGCTGGTACCGCAGGTGCAGAGATCTGTTGCACCAATTTTGTATCTACTTATCTCTAGTTACATACTAACCCGCCATTATTGAGCGGAGTATTTTCTTATATAAATGTCACGCTCATCCTGCACAATCGATCGGAGTATTTTATTATATAAAAGTCACGCTCATCCTGCACAAATCCTAACCGTTTTGGGCATTACATACTACTTTTGTGTTGCTTGAATTGCTAAGTCTGCTGCTGAGAGGGTTGCAAGTAACCAATAATTGCAACCCCTGTCAAACGATCCTTAATAAAATTTTCTTAGTGCATGGGTCTTCGATGTGAGGTAGCCATATCGACATAAGTTCGCCTCAACCACACCTAGCCCCTGTCACAAGTGGTGTCGTTGGCAGGATTGACAGACAGCACGCAGTGAAGCAACTCTTCAGTAATCAGAGTAACAACAGCCGAAACAGTAGAACACCCAGTTCAGTGCAAGGCAAGGGACGGGATCATCCAGTTTGTCAATATTTCTAGTCAACTCTACTATCAACAAGATGGCGGCACGCAGCACACGCGCTGCTGGTAGATATGATAACGAAGATGTGGCTGAAGTGGATGACCTTGTAGTGGGACTGGATCGTCAACCAGAACGAGTACGGTACATAATTGTACCTACTCACAAGAAAGTGCCGTGCTTTGGGGAGCGCACGGGTCCTACGGCCAAAGAATATGTCAGAAAGGTGAGAGCCACCTGTAGAGTAGGGGTGATGAGCAAAGAAGACCAGGCGGATGTTATTTGGGACAGTGTCACCCCGAGTGTCCGCAGGGAGCTGAGGATTACGACTGAGGATGATGACCCAGAAGCGATGCTACATTCCATTCTTAGGGTGTAAGGGGAGCGTCGAAGCATCCCAGAGCTAATGGCCAATTTTTTACTCTACTACCCGGCAAGGGGCAAGGGAGTCTCTTTGGGAATTCTCCCATCGCATTCATGAGCTGTTTGAAAGTGTTGTAAGAGCACAAAAACAGAATAATGTCACTCCTTTGTAGCCATCCTTCCTTCGGGACCAGTCTGATGCTTGTCTGAGAGATGATCTACTAAGAAAGTTTGCAAAGGAAATGATCATTAAAGAGCCTACAGCATCGTTTAAGTCGGTGAGGGACTATGCCTTACGGTTCTTAGAGACTAAACCCGCTTCTGGGGCTGGTGTTGCCAGTGTTGGAGTAGTAAATACAGAGACGGTACCCGATACACATGCATTAAACGCAGATGTGGAGTGGCTGAGAGCACATGTGGCTCGATTACAGGCTAAAATTGATGCGATGTCTCAGGAGCAGGGGAGACGTACCAGGACAGTTCGCTGTTTTAGATGCAGAGGACTAAGGCCCCGTACAGAATCGATGTCCACAGGCATTAAACTAGACACCTCTGCGGCTGGGAGTCAGGATACAGAAGGGGAGCAGAATGACTCAAAGATAAAGATGGTTGGTGGTCGACCGGAATGTGATGTACTAATAGCAGGAAAGAAAGTCAGGTGTATTCTTGACACGGGTTCACAAGTTTCAACTGTTACGGAACAGTGCTTTCAGCAGCTTTTTGGAGATCTGGCCCTGGATGAAAGTAAATGGGTACGACTAACTGCTGCCAATGGTGTCACAATTCCATGTGCTGGCCATCTAATGGTTGACGTCAAGATTGGGGAGTGCCATATCAAGAACTGTGGCATCTATGTCGTTAAGATTGTCAATGGGCCTGACAAAGTGCCTGGTATAATAGGCACCAACATACTGGCGGAAGTAAAAAACATCCACCGCTTCCTCAAATGGCAAGCACCAAGAAAAGGTACACAAGAGGCAAGGTTAGATAGAGTGAAGGTGTGGGTTGCAGGAGGAAGAAAAACCCACATACCAGCTCGCTCGATTGCTACTATACAGGTGAAATGTAGAAGAAGCTCCTTATCAGAGAAGACAGTGCTTTTTGAACCCTCAAGAGACTTAGACCATAAAGGGCTGTTTATATGTCACATACTAACTGTTCTCAGAGGAGGTTTCTGTGAGATCCAAGCAGTAAATCTTGGAGATGAAGACCTTTTATTGGCTAGGGGTACTCAAGTTGGAGAGTTTTCTGAGGCATGCGCGGACTACGAGAGACACTTCAGATTTGTTGGAGCCCAGGAAGTGGAGATATCTGCACAGCTAGTATGCCCAGCCAAGGTCTCTGTATGCAGCCCAGTTAATTTAAATGGGTTTGAGGGCAGTCAAGACGAAAAGCGCCAACTACAGAA
This sequence comes from Oreohelix idahoensis, assembly GCA_024509875.1. Classification (NCBI taxonomy): domain Eukaryota; kingdom Metazoa; phylum Mollusca; class Gastropoda; order Stylommatophora; family Oreohelicidae; genus Oreohelix; species Oreohelix idahoensis. The sequence goes on along the minus strand of JAMPIV010002063.1, from coordinate 80,916 downwards.
GTTACTACAACAATATGACAGCCTGTTCGCTAAAGATGAGAATGATGTAGGGTATACAAGTAAGGTATCTCATTCGATTCAGTTGACGGATGATACTCCAGTAAAACAACCCTACAGGCGAATTCCTTCAAGCTTTCTACAAAGAGGTGCAGGACCATCTGTGGGGTCTCCTCGACAAACAAATTATAAGAGAAAGTTCAAGCCCCTGGGCTTCGCCTATTGAGCTCGTGAGAAAGAAAGATGGCAAACTGCAATTATGTGTAGACTTCAGAGCTGTCAATGCCAAGACCAAAAAGGACGCTTACCCTCTTCCCCGTGTGGAGGAATATTTAGACGCTTTAGGAGGAGCGAAAATATTTTCTTCACTAGATCTAGCAAGTGGCTACTACCAGGTAGCTATGAGGGCAGAAGATCAAGAGAAAACAGCGTTCACCACACTATTTGGATTGTATGAGCACACTAGGATGCCCATGGGACTAGCTAATTCAACCAGTACTTTTCAGCGACTGATGCAGAGTTCCATGCACGATATGATGTTCCAGCTGTTACTGGTCTATCTAGATGACATTCTTGTGTACTCAGCCGGCTTTACAGAACACCTGCAGCGGCTTGAAAAAGTGTTCCAGCGGTTGAAGCAACTAGGCCTGAAGTTGAATGCGGCTAAATGTCATTTCTGCAAGGCAAAAGTGGAATTTTTGGGTCATACGGTATCTGAAAAGAGGGCATTGGAGCGATGGAAGATAAGATACAGGCTATTAAAGATGCATCAATACCCAGAACACAGACAGAGTTACGTGCATTCCTCGGTCTTGCTAGTTATTATCGGAGGTTTGTGCCCGGGTTTGCCACTTTAGCACGCCCACTGCATGAACTGGTTGCTCAGTTAAATGAAGACCAAGATCCACAAGGTAAACGAAGGTCCAGGAAAACTGCCATAGGAGAACTGTGGACCCAAGAATGTGATGTTGCTTTTAAGCAATTGAAAGCTATGCTTACGTCTACTCCTCTTCTTGGTTTCCCAGATTTTTCTGTGCCCTTTAAACTGGAAGTAGATGCGTCATACCAGGGATTGGGGGCCGTGCTGTCACAAGTACAAGATGGCAAGAAAAGGTTGTTAGTGTATGCCAGTCGCACTCTGCGACCATCAGAGAAAAATGCCAAAAGTAGCATGAAACTAGAGTTGCTAAGTATGAAATGGGCTATGACGGAAAAGTTCAGGAGTTATCTGCTCGGCGCTCAAGTTAAGGTGTTTACCGACAACAGGAGTTTTGCTCTGTGGCAAAAGTCTAAGCTTGGCGCCATCGAACAGAGGTGGATTGCACAGATGTCGATGTTTAATTACTCTATCAAACACAAGGCAGGTATAGCGAACGGAAATGCTGACTACCTCTCTCGGTATCCTATTGAGAATCCAGAACACACCGATGAAGATGATGATGTCGCCATCAGTCACATAGCATTAGTGCCAGCCCGCCCAACAGCTATACCCCCAAGGTTAGGGTTTGCTGCAGAATATAGAGTTAAGGGCCATGTGTGGAGCAGTGGAGATGGGAGATGCAACAGATCCAGACACAGATGCGGCACTAACGTTTCCATCCTATTCTCTTGAAGAACTGTTAGCACTGCAGGAGGCTGATACTGATATAATGACAGTCTCCAGAATTATGAGAGATGGTACTAGATTGTCCATGGAGGAGATGAGGAGATTATCAAAGCCAGCAAAGAAGCTACTAAGGCAGCGTTGGCGCTTGACACTAAATAGAGGCTTGCTGTATCGGACAGTAAGCGGACCAAATGGGGCTAAGATCATGCAGCTTGTGGTTCCAGAATCTTTAAAAACGCGTGTTCTGGAGGCAGTGCACAAAACTGGCCATCAGGGTCGTGACCGCATGTTGCAGATACTGAGGAACATGTGTTTCTGGGATGGCATAACGCATAATGTAGAGAAATTCTGCAGAAGGTGCAGTAGATGAAATATAGCAAAAGCCACGCATCTCAAGATCCAAGGTCCATCGGGTAACCTGCTGGCATCCAAGCTTTTTGAAGTAGTCGCCATGGATTTTTCGCTGCTGGAAAAAGACGCCAGAGGCTACGAGAATGTACTCATTATAACTGACGTATTTAGCAAGTTTGCAGTTGCCGTCCCAACCAGAGACCAAAAAGCAACCACCGTGGCCCGAGCGTTGGTAGAAAAGGGGTTTTTGTACCTAGGCGTGTGTGGTGGGTTGATGTTAATACAGTTTGTTGTTAAGAAATCTTAGTGTACTGAATGAGGTCAGCTGTGAAGGTCCCTGAATATAATAAATATTTGAGTAAATTTCCAGGGCACCTTTCTACTTCCACCACTATGATCTCATTCAGACTTATTCTTGATAGACTATAAGATGACTACGTTTGGTGTCTAGGGTTATGAAATGTAGTGTAAGGTTGCATTAACCAACTAAACATATAAACAATTACACAAATTATTTTATTATCTACTACAACACAACAGTGCCACGACAATCACATACAAACTACACTTTAAAAGACTATCTTTAGTAAGTCTGTAGTTGAAAGTTAAGATTTTTTCAATTTATTGTCCTGAATCTGATTTATTTGGAATCAGGACTGACAATCAAAGTGAAATCATAGACATTAATTACATCAATCAATGTATACAATGGATCTTCTGTCCATAATACATATATTATTATATAAGGGTGTAGTTGTATTGTTTAACTGAGGTGACTTCTAGTATAAACTGGTTGATTGTTTACTATCATCATCTCTGCATGTTGTTTGTAAGTTTTTATGGACACTGATGGAATGTTTATATCACTATTCTCAGTCTTTTATTTTGATATAATGTTTGTTGAGCAACCAGGTGCCGAAACATGCACCTAACTTGGTAATATGCTGTAGGAATCTTCCCGCACTTCGCTGAACGACAACCTTCAGCTCCCACTTCTTCAAGAATGATGGTGGTTTACAGTTGTCTCCGAAAAAGGCAAGACTGTGGCATGAATATATCGGCCCACTGTAGTCTGGCACCAGTTATTGACAGCAACCAAATACCTCTGAAATCAGAAGGATATGCTTCCTTCGTAATCAACAGCCTACACTAATACTCAACAACCAGGACAGGCACATTACAAACAAACATGCAAGATCAGCTCTTTACGACAATCCCTTTCACCAGTTTCTTTTGATGTGACCAGGTATACCAGTACTCCTCTCCCCTAATAGTTACAACGCCTCTGTAATTCCAGCAATAATCTGTTGTCCATACCATAGGATAGGTATTATGCTCCTGATGATAATCCTATATAATTTAGTTGGTCTACACCTCTCTGATAGTCTTTCATATGCTGGATCAATCTCTAGACTCTGTTTTGAGTCTGCCATAGACTCACTTACTTATAATCGTATGTTAGTATCTCACATTCAAATTTTATTTTAAATAAAATATTAAGAAAATCAATCTTACCACAGATGTAAGGTAATAACACAGTAAAACGATGACTAGGCAATAGAATCTGGCACATTTTCGATCTGCCTTTGTCCAGGCTTTTCCTTTATTAGAAAATTCTTAGCCTGTTCTCAACGTACTTGATTTTCACAAAATTTATTTTCAAAAATGGCAGTAAACCGACGCTTCTACTTGACCATATCTAACGTTCTAACCAATCAGGCCATGTTTACATGAGCCTTTGAAAAAAAACTATCCCTCCTATACGTTTCCATTAACAACAATTTTTTGTATTTCCAGGTCACCCAATAATGTTTCGCCTTACATTTTACTACAGCCAATCAAATCGTATCTAACTTGTTGGCCTCATTTCCCCCAAAGCAGTGTTTTCCAAACATGCCATAAAAAAAATTAAGCAGATATGATCTTGTGCTGTCAGTCAACTCCACTATAGTATTTTGGCTATAATTTGTTAATTAATGGACTATTTGCGAAACACATAACATATTCTTTGTCAGCAAGTCCTAAGGTACCCGAATATATAAGTTTAATGGGGCTAAGTGGCTTCGTTCAAAATATGTATTTTTCTATGATAGTCGTGTATTTGCTGTTACCACCGTTCACTTCCATACTAGGGGATGTCTTCTGTACTTACGATAGAACTTCGTCATTCCTAATAAGAGCTAAAGTCGTTTTAGTGACACGTGTTGTCTACATGTTCTAACTTTTTCATCGTATTTTGGGGGAATCCCTAAGGCAAGGCTTGCCACTTGCTATAGTTGGCTTTTAGTTTAAAATCAATGCGAAACGTATTTGCATTTTCATCTCCTTGCCCCTCCTCGTTCTACAATGCATTTGTAAGCAGATGTTTTCTTAGAACTAGGAAAAGTGGTGTCAAGGACGAATTTGAAAATTTGAGTACCGTTTTGTTCGTCTTATGCGTTAGCAATTAATCTGAAGGCGTAGGCGATACCAACAGTTCTAGTAGAAAATTCTTTTATACTTTCTTATCTTTTCCTTTATGCCGGATATTGCTATATATTAATTTAGATAGTGTATTAGAAATTCACTACAGCGTGCCGCAGAGGCTTCATTCCGACCAGGGTAGAAATTTCGAATCGGCTGTCATATCTGAACTGTGCAGAGTATATGGCGTCGAGAAAAGTCGAACGACGGCATACAATCCTCGTGGAAATGGCCAGTGTGAGCGGTTTAACAGGACATTGCATGATCTCTTAAGGCCATTGTCCACCAATGAGAAACGGAGATGGTCTGACCACCTGGCCGAGGTCCTTGCAGTCTACAACGCTACTCCCCATGCATCTACGTGTTACTCCCCTTACTATCTTTTGTTTGGGAGGGAGCCGAAAATGCCCATCGATTTCATATTGGGCCATTCATCAGGTGAAGAAGAACCAGCTACGGTTGACCAGTGGCTTGAAGGGCACATTTTCAGGTTACGAGAGGCGCACATAAGAGCAGACGCACAGTTGCAGAAGTTTGCAGCAGTCCGGAAAGAGAGATGTGACAAGGTGCCGTGTTCTATTCCACTACAGGTGGGAGAATTGGTGAGGAAAATAATGCACTACGCTGAAAGGTCCAAAATTCGTGGCATGTGGTCAGAAGAGGAGCACATTGTTGTTCGTGCTCCCACAATGACAGGGGGTCCATATGTCATCCAACGAACAGATAGAGCGAGTCCGAGCAGTAGAGTCACTGGCAACGAACTGAGACGAAGTGAAGACAAAGATGATTCTCCAGATTTTGTAGATACGACACTAGGCTACCTGAAGCACCAGCTTTGCAAGAGGAGACAGACCCTGGGGAGGAAGGCACATGGTTTAACGCCCGAACCAGGCTGGTATGCCCTGCAGCCGATAGAGGGTCCTGCCCCGAGACGTTCTGAGAGATTACGACTGAAGCGCCTAGCTTAGTGCAGTTGTCGGGACGACAACAAAATCAGGCGGGGAATATGTGACAGCGCCATCGCCATTTTGTCGGTTGTTCTGTACCTTCTACCACAACAACAAAGCATGTGGCAACCATTATTAGGTCACATCTAAAAATAGAACATTAGTAATGCCGCTAAAGGAGTAGCAGCCAACCAGAGAAGAGAAGCGTCTAGGCTACCGCGTCAAGTGAAATTCTGTATCATTCTTATTGCCTGTCGCGGAGAGAGAACAAGCTTTGAAAGCTGAAGACTAGTTCAAGAACATGCCTAGGTTTTGTAAGTAAATATATTATTCTCCAACATTCTAAAAGTCTTTATAGTGTTAGAAAGTATATACGATCACCATCTCTGTGCCGTAGTATTTTAAATAAGTATATATTTAATTCTGTGGTATTTAGTACGCGTGCAGTTGATGTTAGATCTAAATCTATTCGGAAATGGCGTGGGTCCATGTTCAGGAAATATAACACGTGGCCGGTACTACCACTGGCATATTCAGTTATTACATGTGGGTAAATGAAATTTAATGGTTATGTATTTCCATATTGTTTGGGGTTCAGGAAACCTTCCATGAGCTTATGTAAATCCGACACGTAGTTTGTTTGAATAATATTTAATTGTGGCGCGATTTAGATTGTTATATTTATTAATTACGGTGCTGATGCCAAAATAGTTTAATTTAGTGTGGCGAGAGCTGCAATTTAATATGTTACAGCTTACTAGAATAAGTCCTGTGCTTCTTCAGTAATATTAGACTGATAATGTGGTGTAAGTAATAGTAAGATCGGCTATAGCTAATTGGTGTTAGCTTTCTTAGTTTCATAGTTTTACAGTGTAAAATCTCTATGGGTTATCTGTACCGTCTTAAATAGATTTGCTAAGCCATTATTTCTATAATATTTAGTATTATAATGTAATGTTACTATATAATTACAACAACGCAGCTTAGCTAGGTGTCAGCGTGGCTGTATGCCGTTCTTGCAAGATGGCGTAACCATAGAGCGCGTGGTATGAATGGGTACCTGTAGCTGATTGATCATGGCTGACTGTGGTTGGCGTATGTTTTTTGAATGGTAAGTGTTATTATTTATGCTATTGAATTTCACTTAGATTTTGTTTTTATATATATTGTTTTTCAGAAAGTCTACGAATACTGTCTGGGTGTTCGGTAGTATTAAATGTTGATCTGTATAAGGCTTTGTGTTGCTTGAATTGCTATGTCTGCTGCTGAGAGGGTTGCAGGCAACCAATACTTGCAACCCCTGTCAAACGATCTTTAATAAAGTTTTCTTAGTGCATGGGTTTTGGGTGTGAGGTAGCCATATCGACATAAGTTTGCCTCAACCACACCTAGCCCCTGTCACATATATATAAACAAATAGAACGGTATTGAATCAGTTTTACAAATAAACAGTGGCATGAAACAATGGACGATTCCGGTTTTAACCTTCGTCAGTCACAGTTACAAACAGGCAACAAGGACAAGAAATATAGATTATAGACTACAAATACGTAATATATATAAACACAGATGAAGAACAATAATAGATCAAAGAAACTACAAAACCAAAAAGAATTAATAAATACAAGAAATTTAACAATCAACGAAAATCAAAAGAAGAAAATGGAATAAAAAGTCCTGCTGTTAGACTCTCCGCTGAAAGAATCGGTCACACAATGAAAAATTGTCTCAATGGCGTCCCATAGCGATGAATCAAAGTCTAAATAAATTAAAATTTATTTACTTACAAATAATATAAGTTCATCATGTACATTATATGCATGTTATAACATTTGAATGTTTTTATTGTATTTTATCGATATATTTAAAAAAAAAACATTTCCACCCGCTACGAGTTATAAAGTAGTAATTACGCATATGGTCTGTCACTGTAAATGCTATAGCACGTTTCACTAGCTTTGCCCAACTTCAAAATGCTATATGTCAGCGAAAATATAACGCATATAAGTGAATTTCTGTGTGTGAATTTGAAATGGTATAGACCCTATGAATTAAATTTTTCATTAAAATGCGGCAATTGGTTTCAATTTACGTTTCTTTGCGATATAATATCAAAATTCTTCTTGCCAACACACATCACACACAAATATTGAAATGTCTACAGTAAATTATACGACCTCATTTGCAAATGATTGGTTTATCAAACAATTGTCATGATTTTAGCGTGAAATTGCGTGAAATTGCACTACTTGAACATAAAACAGATTATATCCGGTGTTACGCACACAACCTCTACACCTCACGGTAGAAGGGGAACGACTAAGTGAAGTGTTAGGCACACTGTTGCGGTCTTCCTTAGTCAGTAACAGGCATTAACAGATTTAGGCAGTCTCAGGTCCTGCCTCTGTTAAAAGATTACGCACCAAACGTATATGATGGTAATATTATTTGTGCGTTTGATTTATCGCGCACGTGTATGCACTATGTGGAGTATGAGTTACTCCTGGCGCACGGGTTGCCAAAAATTAGTCAACGTCAGAGCTTTGTGTTGGAAGCTTGGAAGCCAGACCCTAGCGAGACTTTTGGGTCTGTAGTATTATTCTGTCCCATGTATCAGGGATTATATTTGGAAGTTGTAGACATGACTGCTTGTCAGCAGACATAGTCATCGTATAGAAACATAAGTCTGGTTCCCGTACTGTGAGAAGGTTTTTTTATTTATAAGAATTTTGTGACGTTTCACTCACGTTGGAATCTAGCTGGAATCTGTATTCTACGGTTCCATGAATGGATCAACTGGGCTGAGCGATTCACTGAAGAAACGTATTCGTATTCTAAAGTATGGATTGATTATAACAAATGTATTCAATAATATGTATATGTTGGATCGCCGTTGTACCTATCCCGGCGACACAGAGAGGTCAGTTAAAGTAGAGTACCTAATCAATATTATTTGCTGAAAGAATATTTGGACTAACATTATTCAACTGTCCTAGTAGGTTATTGGAGAAGTCAATGAAGGAGGACAGAGTTTTAATTATGTATCACCAAGGAATATGATAGATGACCACGATGGCATCTGTCCTTGGACCAAGGTCAACCGTCAACGGAGTAGTGACGATCTGAACTGATTGTTCATTGTTTGAACACTCTTGTGATGAATTATAACATCTGGCCTTATATTATGCAAGGATGTTAATGTGGAACTATTTTTAAATGCTTAATTGAAATGAAATTCAAATTCATGCATCTTGTTACGTCAACCGTCAAACCCATGTTGGATGTCTTGTCTTGTGTCCAGTGCACTGAAATATTCAAGTTTCAGAACAGGAATCGAACTCAAGTCAAATACCGTTTGAAAAGAATATTTTGATCTTTCAAGTGGACAACAACTTGAACTTGGAATTCAGTCTAACGGTCAAGGACAACGTTGAACTTCAAGTCTTCAACATTGGACACTGTCATTGTTTGACTTCAACAAGTGTAGTGAGGCTTATACGTACAGCACCCGGATGCGGGGAAAATTTTTTCGGATTGAGATAAGTAAAAACGTTGTGTATTCACTCCACCGTTTTACGTATAGCTGAGCCTATTCCTACGATTATGTCCACCCATATATTATCTGTATTGCATGTTCTATGTTCAATGTTCTTACCGGGAGGTTGGGTAAGGTGACTTATGACAGAAACATACCAGTTTCATCACAGGTCCGTCGTAAGTGTTCTATAGGGACATATTTTGCAGACTTCCCGCAGTGGAATGTTCCGACACGTGTGTGTCGATGGATTTTAGGTCCACTATGTCTGGTTGCCTGTGACAACTGACTGTTTAGCTGTTTCGTCCAGTTTCATTGTAGTTTTTGTAGTAATTTTTTATCCGTACTTTATTTGCATAATGTATCTTGTTTGTAACGATTGTCTATCCTCACCTTGCTATCGTTCAGTTTTTTACAACCCTATGTTTATACACTTTGTTGTCAATTGTCTTGTCTTTTGTTCCATCGCAGTTATCGTTGCATCTTTTGCAAAATTATTTTTTAGTTCTACATTCTAATTTCTTTGATCTCTGCGAATGTCTTCATTCGTGTTTCATATCTTGTCCTGTCACCATTGTTGTAATTGTCTATTGCATGTTGCATCTTCATAACATTAATTGCATTACTTGTTTCTTTGATTATTAATATATTTTATAATTAGATAATCTTGAGTGCCGTTCTTTTGACAGGAACGTATTGCACATATTAGAGTGAAAAAATTATTAGACATTGATTGATTGATACTTTCGAGGAAGAAGTATATTAATTACTTATTGGTCATAATGTATTCGCTATATTATTTTATTAAACAAGCTAAAGCCCTTCAGTTGCCTACTGAAGAGGTGAGAACATTCGCTATGACGGAATATAAAAAAGCTCAAGAGATAGAATCTGAACAGAGGAAATTATAAACTCTAAGACTAGAAAATTTGAAATTTGAGGCAGAACAGAAAAGATTTGAGGCTGAAGAAAACGAGAAAAAAATGAAATTTGAGGCAGAACAGAAAAGGTTTGAGGCTGAAGAAAACGAGAAAAAAAATTAAATTTGAGGCTGCAGAAAACGAGAGAAAAGCTGCTGAAAAAGAAAGGCAACTTAGAATTGAAATGGAAAGTAGGCAAAGGGAAATGGAAGAGAGGAAATTTATAGCTCAGGAGAATGCAAGAAAATTTCAGCTTGAGACTGAGGAAAATGAAAAAAAGTTTCAACGTGAAAAACAGTTGAAGGAAATGGAATTTGAACAATTTAGATTAGCTCATGAGGTTAATACTCAAAAGACTCATGAAGGTCAAGCTTCATCTAAACAAGATAATTTTAGGGAAGTTAACTTAAAATTACCAAAATACAATCCACCATCCGACGATGTGATTTTCTTCCTAGACAGGTTTGAAGCTACATGTAGATCCTATAACTTGGATAAAACACAATATTGTACCCATTTATCTAGGCTACTTACAGGCGAAGCTATGGCGGTCTACCATATGACTAGTGCTAATGATAAAAATGATTATGATGCTCTTAGAGCCGCTCTTCTTAAGAAGTATCAAATGTCTGAAAATGAATACAGGGTACGTTTAAAACTATTCTACAACAATCAGGAAAGAACTTTAGTGACTTTCTTTCTCAGATACGGCTTACCTTGGAAAGATGGATCGAATTGTCCAAGGTAGAAAAATCTTATGACGGTCTTTCTGATTTATTGCTACGCGATAAAGTTTTATCTTCTGTAAATCCAGCATTTCTTTCCTTTTTACATGAACGTAAACCTACTAATATGAAAGAAATGGAGGAAAATTGCAAATATTTCTGTACCGCACATCCAAACATGGATGTTAGCAATGCCCAGATTAAGAATGAATTACCTGTTGCTTTTGCTATGCAACATAATAACTTTTCACGACATCGTTCCTTAAGTAACGACAGAACCTTTAAAAAGGGAAATAATGAGAATTTCTACTCTGGTAATTTTTATAAGGGGAAACAATTTCAACAATCTACTCCATATAATGTTTCTTGGGCCAATCTCACAGATCACGAGATTTTGATAACAATAATTCTGGAAATAATCAAAGAAACAATTATAAACAAAATTGGCGATCCAATTCGCAGTATTCTCACAATAGACATGGTTCTCTGAATAGATCATATGGTCAAAGACATAACAGTGATAACAATAATTGGCGTTCTAATCAAGATTGTAACTCAAACAGAAATAGTAATTATGTCACTTTTAAAGATAATAGTCAAAATCGATCGCGGCGTAGAGATAGATCTTCGAACAGTAGACCGCGTCATCACTCTAATGTTGCTTTGATGGATGCTCAAACTAACAAAGAACAGGATAAAAATGTTAATACACATAATGCCATGTCATGTTCTCTTGATTATGACCAGGTGAAATCTTGCAGGGAATGTACAACTCTGTTCCAGCCCAAGGCGATCACGACGCTGAGCTGCGGACATGTCTTGCCAAGTCTCCCAGCAGTCTGTACAGCCACTTCTGCGTCGATACACAAGGGACAAGGATGTCTTAAATTTAATAGAGGATTTGTTAATTCTATACCTTGTTCTATTTTATTTGACTCAGGTTGCAGCAAAGTTGGAGTCCGGAATTCGTTGACCCACCCATCCTGTGCTACTGGCAATACTGTCAAATGTGTGACTTTTGGTGGGACTGTGGAAACCTTTCCTACTGCCATTATTGATCTTAAAACACCTTTCTTTTCAGGAAAGATCCACGCATGCCTTCTTCAGAATCCAATTAGTGATGTCATTCTGGGTCTCATACATGGTATAAAAGAGTGTACCCCCCAGCAAATTACTGAATGGGAAGAGCGACATATTCATGCTGCAAATGCAGTAGTTACCATAGCGCAAGCTTCTAATATGTCACGTAATACACCTTCTGAACCTGCAGTTGATGCCGGTTGTGATGATAATTATCCAATTTCACGGGATTTGTTTGCTACTTTGCAAAAGAATGATAATTCTTTTTAAAAAAATTTCAATTAGTGAACAAAAATAATACCAACAACAAAAATTCAAAATCTAGACATAATTTTGCACTTAAAAATGGTATTTTGGTAAGAATGATACGGGAAAAGGATTCAACTTTACGTTCTCAGATCCTAGTACCGTCTTCTTTGAGAGCTCGTATATTGCGTCATGCACACGACTCTCAATGCGCAGGCCATATGGGTTTTTAACGAACCAAATCTAGAGTGCTATCTGCATTCTATTGGCCAGGCATTCATAAAGATGTGACTATCTACTGTCGTTCCTGTGTGACATGTCAGGAAGTGAAAGTACGGGGTCCATATCATGCGGCTCCTATTCAAGCTACGGACATCCCTATTAGACCATTTGATAAAATGGCTATAGACATCATTGGTCCTATGCTACCATCTGCCAGAGGACATACACATATTCTTACCTGTATTGATATGTGTACGCGTTGGCCTGAGGCCATACCTCTGAAAAACACTTCATCTGCTAGTGTAGCAGAGGCATTAATGTTGATCTTTTCGCGCATTGGTTGTCCGCGTAAGATCCTATCGGATCATGGTGTCCAGTTCATTTCTGAATCCATGTCTCAGGTTATGAAGACGTTAGGTATAGATAGATCTCTTAGTTCGATCTACCATGCAATGTTTAATGGTTTAATTGAGCGTAAGAATAGGACACTCAAGCAGTTGTTGGGTAAGATTACTCAGGATCACCCTCAGGATTGGGACCGAGTCCTACCCGCTGCTCTCTTTGCGTATCGCGAGGTGCAAAACGAAGCTACTGGTTTCTCTCCGTTTCAGCTCGTTTTTGGCATGCAACCTCGCGGACCAATGTCTTTACTCCACGACTTGCTCATTGAAGAGAATATGGAAGAGGAAACTCAATCCTCTTATGAGTATGTGATCTCTTTGAGAAAAAGAATCATAGATGCATGTAGATTAGCTACCGCATCATCCGAACAGGCTAAAGAAAAAGCTCGTCTTTTTGCAAACAGGTATAGACGTCTTCTCCAGCTTCTTCCTGGTGACGAAGCATTTGTCTTATTACCTTCTCATAACAATCGTCTACTAATTACCTGGAGAAGTCCTTTCAAGATCATCTCTAGAATATCCGATGTCGACTACATTGTCGATATCAATGGCAAGCATAAAACCTTCCACATTAATATGTTGAAGACGAGCCGCGCTAGCGTAGTGGTTACAACACCGCTCTGGCGACCGGGTGATACAGGATCAAACCCGGGCGACGGCATTTGAGGATTTTTCGTCGACCGGGATTTGGACTGGATTAACTCGAGACCTGGCGAGGACATTTGAAGGAGTGTCGTCGACCAGGGACTGGCGGCTCCTGAGCCGACCCAGCTGCAATGGGTACCTCCGAAATCGGCGAGTATTTGCCTGAATGGCGAGGGACACCTGTCTCTGTACAAGAAATAAGGGATACTCACGTAAAATCAATGTCAGGTTAGACATAAAATAATAACCTGAGATTTCGCCTCGAGTATTAGCGGGCGTACATAAAAAAAAAATATGTTAAAGGAATATTACTCACACCCTGACTATCTGCAATCAGTATTCCAAGCAACTGACGATCCTACACCTCCTATTCAACACTATACTAATTTGTCTGTCATTCAAGAAGAAGAGTCTTCTTTTCATGACGTACCATTACCTATATCAGTGGTACCACTTCATCCAACTGAAAATTGGAATGATGTGACAATTTCTTCTAATCTTTCTGCTGATCAACGTCAGCAAGTCTCTTCACTTCTAAAATCGTATCAGGATGTTCTCACTGACATCCCAGGTCATACGTCAGTTATCCAACATGATATTCTATTAACTGACGACACACCTATTCGAGTTCCTCCATACCCTATCACTTTGCACTTTCGTTCTCAGGTTGATAAGGAACTGGATGAGATGCTTCAATTAAATATAATTGAACCTTCAACTTTACCATATTCTTCTTCTATGGTGATTATCAGAAAAAAGATAACAATATTCGTCTTTGTGTAGACTACAGGAAATTAAACAAAGTTACACAATTTGACGATGAACCTTTACCTCTTCTAGAAGATTTACTTGTTAAACTGGCTAATTCTACTTTTTTCTCTAAATTTGACCTGTCAAAGGGATATTGGCAAGTCCCACTGACACCAAACGCAAAGCAACTCACTGCTTTCTCGACTTCTCGGGGATTATTCCAGTGGAATGTTATGCCATTCGGCTTAGTAAACGCACCTGCTACCTTTGTACGCATGATGCGTCGCATACTATCTCACCGTCCCGATGTCATTGCATACATTGATGACATTTGTCTTTTTAGAGACTCATTGGGTGAGCACATTCATGGATTAAAAACAATACTGTCCACATTACGGGATTATAACTTAACAGCTAAGCCATCGAAGGCATTTGTCGGTTTTCTCGACATATCATTTTTGGGTCACCGTATCGGTCACGGCATGTTATACACAGAGGACAGTAATGTCTCAAAAATCCTCAATATTACAGCTCCTATAAAAAAGAAACAAGTACGATCTTTGTTAGGTCTCATTCAATTTTATAGTAAATTTATACCTCACCTATCTACCATTACTGCACCTTTCTCTTCATTGTTGAGGAAGGGCACAGCTAACGTGATTCGGTGGTCTGAGGAACATCAAATCGCGTTGGATTCAATCAAAACATTTTTTCCAATGCTCCGGTTTTAAGGTTACCTAATCCAAACCTTATTTTCATTCTGCGTAGTGATGCGTCCAACTACGGAATCGGCGGCGTATTACTCCAGGAATACTCAGGCACCTTACATCCTGTGATGTACGTATCTAGAAAATTAACGTCAACTGAGCAGAAATATTCGGTTCTGGACAAAGAACTCCTATCGTTAGTTTGGTCAATTACCAAACTTGAGCGTTACTTACTAGGTTCTCATTTTATTGTGGAGTCGGATCAAAAGGCACTCACTGCCCTCAATACCAAAGATGTGAAATCATCCAAATCAACTAGGTATGCGATCGCCTTACAACCGTACAGTTTCACCATTCGATCCATACCCGGCTCTCAAAATGTACTAGCGGACATCTTGTCAAGATGTCCATATGATTCAAGCGAGATGCTACGCCCTGCTGAAAACGGGACCTCTACACAGACAGCTCCACAAATTTAGCTTGATACTTATGCTACTTTGATGAATAGTATCATTAACAGTCATTTAATTTTCGAATCTACATTCATTTTCAAATAAAGATTGTACAAACATTTACATTACTCTACTTGAAAGAAAAGCAAGGTAAACATGCACTTATCTATAACAGTGATAACGTTGAACTGTGATCTTATTTTCTTCTGAAAGAAACTTTGAGTACTTACAGAAACGATCTTATAATGTGATAAATATATTCTTTTCCAGTGGAATATTTTAATTACTGTTTGACTCGTAAAGTGACATTTATAAGTGTCGCGATTTTCTTAGAACAGTACTGTGTGCATTAGATACTGTTTCTGAATATAACATAATTACAAAATTGATTAGAATTAATAACATTGGTAATTTATGGAAATGATTCCATGGATTAACACAGATAAACTTCCTTAATTAGTATAATATTTAATTTAAGTAATTATAATAGAGTTAATTAGATTGATTAGTGCTAGTAATTGTCACTCACTAAATGTAGTAATTTAACATTAGTAGTTAATTATTACCACTAATTAATGTTAGACACATTTAAGTGCGTTGATTATTGCGCGTGATTTTCTTGAATGTTAATTTTTTTTTGGTTTTGTTTGTTTTTTGTTACTTACTCACTTTTCATTTATGATGCATTCTCATATCATGTACTTTTAATTCATGTGTTGACATTTCTTTCACTTTTACGTTCGGTTTATTTCATTCATCTTTCATACTCTATTTTCTTTAATTTGTACCACATTGTTCCAAAGTCGGTCAATTGTGGATGTATGCTTTTATGCATACTTTTGTTTAGTTGAGTTGACTTAAATGTCATATTCATTTTTTTTCATTATTGATTATTATATATCATGTTGTGTTCTTAGTAAATGAATATGTAAACTTGAATTACCTCTCTACGTGAGTATTTAAAAAAATTAATAGAATTTTTTTTTTTTAAGGCGGGGTGGTAAGGAAGCTGTTGCGGTCTTCTTTAGTCCGTAACAGGCATTAACAGATTTAGGCAGTCTCAGGTCCTGCCTCTGTTAAAAGATTACGCACCAAACTTATATGATGGTAATATTATTTGTGCTTTTGATTTATCGCGCACGTGTATGCACTATGTGGAGTATGGGTTACTCCTGGCGCACGGGTTGCCAAAGATTAGTCGACGTCAGGGCTTTGTGTTGGAAGCTTGGAAGCCAGACCCTAGCGAGTCTTTTGGGTCTGTAGTATTATTCTGTCCCATGTATCAGGGATTATATTTGGAAGTTGTAGACATGACTGCTTGTCAGCAGACATGGTCATCGTATAGTAACATAAGTCTGGTTCACGTACTGTGAGAAGGTATTTTTATTTATAAGATTTTTGTGACGTTTCACTCACGTTGGAATCTAGCTGGAACCTGTATTCTACGGTTCCATGAATGGATCAACTGGGCTGAGCGATTCACTGATGAAACGTATTCGTATTCTAAAGTATGGATTGATTATAACAAATGTATTCAATAATATGTATATGTTGGATCGCCATTGTACCTATCCCGGCGACACAGAGAGGTCAGTTAAAGTAGAGTACCTAATCAATATTATTTGCTGAAAGAATATTTGGACTAACTTTATTCAACTGTCCTAGTAGGTTATTGGAGAAGTCAATTAAGGAGGACAGAGTTTTAATTATGTATCACCAAGGAATATGATAGATGACCACGATGGCATCTGTCCTTGGACCAAGGTCAACCGTCAACGGAGTAGTGACGATCTGAACTGATTGTTCATTGTTTGAACACTCTTGTAATGAATTATAACATCTGGCCTTATATTATGCAAGGATGTTAATGTGGAACTATTTTTAAATGCTTAATTGAAATGAAATTCAAATTCATGCATCTTGTTACGTCAACCGTCAAACCCATGTTGGATGTCTTGTCCCGTGTCCAGTATGTTGAGAAATTAAACCAATATCAAGTTTAGACAATGAGTTCTTCAATGATCATCATGGCACTCAATGACGTGCCCAGTTCAAGTTCTGATTGTTGATCCTACTTTATGATTTACTCTGATCTTGATTCATTCGCGTTATTATAATGGACAACTCCGACAACAGCAGCAGAGCAGTTACTACCAATATCAGATCAGCTACAATAACGACAAGAACTGCTACACACACATTGTCAATCAGTGGTGTGTCTACAAAAAATATGATGTGGTTAAGTAGGAAAAATGAGTCTGTGAGTACATTTTATGACATTACAGCAAATCACAAGTAGGATTTTTATGTATTTCTGCAATGAAGCTACTCGAGGAAAACTATATCATTCTATTTCAAACCCACAAAAGAGAACTATTCATGCTTGGGGATAAGCAAACGATCATTACACCGCTGAATAGCGACATCTGAAATTTCTAATTCCAGTGTTTTACACACGAAAATTAGGCCAAGAGTGGTGGATAATTTTGACAGAGAATTGATCCGCAGAGAAATTTGCAATATGTTTCACAATAATGAGGCAGTGACTTTAAGGAAATTGAAAATTTGGTTAAGAAAGAATAATGACATTGATATTTCCAAATCTACGCTATGGAGGACTATTACGAGTTTGGGATTCACTTTTAGAAAATATGTTGGTGGTAGAAACCTTATTTGTGAGAAGCCTCATATAGTTGCAATGAGAAACAAATATTTACGCGAGTTCAGAGAAATGAGAAGAGATTGTTATTATTTTGTGTATTTAGATGAAACTTGGATCAATGCGCACCACAGTAATGAGCGAGAATGGCAATCATCTGATGGGAAAACTAAGAGACTAGTACCAAGCAGCAAAGGACAGCGCCTAATAATTGCACATGCAGGAAGCAGTCATCATGGGCTTCTTAATAATACTGAACTCATATTTGTTTCAAAATCCACAGATAATAGGGATTATCATACAGAGATGAATGGCAAGATATTTCAAGATTGGATTTTGAATCATGTACTTCCTTCATTGGATAGACCGTCGTGTTTGATAATGGACAATGCTTCATATCACAACGTTGTGGCACCAGAAGATAAAGTTCCTAATTCATCAAGTACTAAAGATGTTATAAAGATTTGGCTGACCAAAAACAACATTCCATTCAACGACATGTCCCTGAAGCCCGAATTACTTGGAATTGTAAAAAAGACACAGCATACAAAGATATTTCACATAGACAAGGCAATCCATGAACATGGTCACAGATATTTAAGATTGCCTCTTACCATTCTCACTTAAACCCAATAGAATTAGTCTGGGCTAAAATTAAGGAACAGGTAGCAACAGAAAATAGAACGTTCAAATTAAAAGATGTTGAAATACTTACAAAAGCCGCCATTTCCAATATCTTCTTCTTCTTCTTCGATCCTTAACCACCGACCGTCAAAGCAGTCAGTGGCCATCACGCCTAGTGGCGTCTTGTAGGGCAACAACAAATTGATTCCACTTTGCACGGCCGGTGGCCATCCTTCGTACAGTGCCCCAACTCTGGTTCATTCTTTGCATCTCAGCCTCCACAGTCCTCCGCCAAGTTGTTCTCTGTCGGCCTCTCTTTCGCTTTCCCTCAGGGGTCCAAAGCATAGCTGTTCTTGTGATGGCATCGGGGTCTCTTCTGAGGACATGGCCAACCCAGCTCCAGTGTCTGCCAGCTGTGATGGTATGCATGTCCTCTTGCTTGCCACAAGCAAGCAGACCCTGGCCGATGATGGCATTTGGCCACCACCTCCAATATAGCAAGGGATTATTGGAAGAAATGTGAGAACCATGTGTTCCAAGAGGAAGAGGAATATTGGACGAATGATGGTTTGTCCTTCATTCAGCCGAGATTGATTATCAATTTCTCAGAGACATCTGGTTATGATTCGGATGAAGTTTAATTTCTTTAAAGATGACCTTACCGTTATTTACAAGCACAGTAGAGGAGCATTATGATATTTATGAACCGCAAAGTGGTGATACCTATTGAAATAATTAGATCAATGAAAGTCCAGTTTGGTAGCGCACTAAATGTCAATGACAAACAATGTCACGAGTATCTCGCATGCACATCATTTAAGAAATCATCTTCAACAATTATTCATATGATTGCCACATTATTGTAATAGTAGACACGCCTATGCCTAATCAATTCACAGAATCTGTGACTGAAGTGGTAAAATTTCTTTTCCCGAAACACAATAATTAGTATGCCGACAAAGATCAAAGGATTTCATTCGTTTATGGGAACTAGACAAGATGCACAGATATAAAGTATATATTTGTTGGGGGGTCTAACCCAATATAACATCGTATGCAAAAAATGGCATTAATACGTTGGACGGTTAATCAGATAATTACATTTGTTTGAGGGTTAAGCTAGTGAAACGTGCTATAGTATAAAGTTACCCTCGCACTGATATCGTAGATTTGCGCACCAAAATGTGTCGTCAGTGCTGAAAAGTGCTCTTCGTCAAATCAGGAACATAATGTATTAAATTTTAAAAAAGATATTCCAGACAATTTATAACACATCAGGAAGGAAAACCCGAGGCCTGTAAACAGTAAATAAATATTAGATAAACATAATGGTATGTTTTCAGGCACTCATAAGAAAGAAAGAAGTAGAGCACTAGACAACAGAAAAACAACAGACGTGAGTGGCTTACCCAGGACTCGAACCCAGGACCTTCCGTGCGACAGCCCCGCCTAGCTATGCAAGCGAATCACCGTACAAAAGAACATTCTGATATAAATATCGGATTTTCAAGGTGACCTATTTGGCCTCATGGTTTTACACCCAGAAAGAGACAGAGTACCAACCCGAAGAATATTAAGAATAAATTGTAACTGGACTTATAGAATATCCAGATTTCTTTTCCAAGTTCATATACATTCAGCCTGTGGTGGCGACTTTATCAAACATTGACATTACCTGAATAACAACCACAGTGTTGTGAAGAAGATTTATCCTGAACAGATTTATTTACCTGACACACGATTTAACGATCAAGTATTCCAAGCTACTGTACATTGTGAACACTAGATCTCTAATTACTTACTACCTGGACAAAAATTGAAGTGACATTTATCAGTATCCTACTGTCAGCAGTGAATCAAGCGTTTCCCAACATTTTGATTAATTTGTCTTTGGAGAAACTGGGGCTTGATTCGCCAAGAACACCAACCTTGGATGGGCTGGGTGTACCTTAACAATTGTTCCAGCTGTTGTGAAAACACCTATTTAGGTAAAAGAGAGACTGATTTGTGATCACAGGTTGTCAGAGCGAGCGAATGCAGGGATGAATAATTCTTTTATGGTATAACCCATGTAATAACTTTGTATTATTTGTGCAAGTTTTGCTAATGCTGTCCCTTTCAGAATAGATTAACGTATAAACTCTGTTCTTTATTGTAGAGGGAAATCCCAGACCATAGCGTAAACACCTTTGACTCTTTGGGGGTTAATAACTTCTCTTCTAACGGGATCTTGTCTCAACAGAGGGAGGGAGGATTACACCTATGAGTCTAACTCTTTAATTAATTCATTAAAGTATGCTTATTTGTATTTTGATTTGATATTCAAAATATTGTTGTTGTAAAGTTCTTTATGATAAATAAAATTTACATAAACTTTATTTACGTTTGTCGGTCAGTTTGTCCCAAAAGATCCATATTCCATAGATATAGTTTTCACGTCTGTGCGTCTAATTGTCGTCACGTATCTGTGTGTGTGTAGATGTGAGTGGTTGAATATATTAATATATTTTCTAATAGACTGTCTGACTAACCAAGTTGTGTTGTAGAGATAGGCTGAAGGAGAGAAAGCTTCTCGAGTTCAGGGACAGACCCTACTTATTTTCCACCATTTCACTCGTGTAAAATTTATCTCTTATATTATCTCTCACTGAGTCAACCCCTGTTCAAGTCTATTCAGAAGGGACCAATCTATGTCTTAATTCCCCTATCAAAAATCTACGACAGTCATAACGAAAACATTATTTGGTACATAACAACGTTTTTTAGTATAATAATTTATTTTTTTTAAATTATCAGAATACATTCAAACGAATTAGTTATACCCTTTGATTCTTTGTCTTGTCAACCAACAGTTTTATTCTGGTACAGTTTCTGAAAGAGTCTTCACTTATCACTTTTAGATTCCAGTTTGTTTTCGTTGCTTCGGATTAGAATAAGAACTTGTCGTTCTCTCTTTCATTCCACAACTTTGTTTCTCACTAACACTACTACTTTTGGAATATTTTAGTTGAATTAATTACTCTTCCATTCCACAACTTTTTTTCTCACTAACACTATGGGAGCCGCGCTAGCGTAGTGGTTACCACAACGCGCTGGCGACCGGTGACCCAGGATCAAACCCGGGCGAGGACATTTGAAGATTTTTCGTCGACCGGGATTTTGACTGGATTAACTCGAGCCCTGGCGAGTACATTTGAAGAAGTGTCGTCGACCAGGGACTGGCGGCTCCTGAGCCGACCCAGCTCTAATGGGTACCTCCGAAATTGGCGCGTATCTGCATGAATGACGAAGGACACCTGTCTATGTACAAGGGATACTCACGTAAAATCAGTCTCAGGTTCGATATAATAACCTGAGATTTCGCCTCGAGTATTAGCGGGCGTACGAAAAAAATTAAGAAAAAATATTTAGTTGAATTACGAGGCGTGTTCAAATGAAACCCGACCGTGCTGCGCCAAGTGGACATTCGTAGGAGGAGCATGATGACGTCATATCTGACGTAATAAGCACATACGAATGTACAAGAGTATAAGTGTTCATTCTCCTAGTATTCATTGGTTGTGCTGCAGACCGTTAAAATAATGGCTGGTGTGATAAGGAATCCGTCCAAAAAATTCATGTCACAGATTTCCGCCGGTAAGGTTGTTCTGACCGCATTTTTTGACCACGAAGGGCTTCTATTGGTAGACTTTGAATAGCCTGGCGTGAACATCAATGCCATCCGCTACAAAGATACACTAGACCACCTGCATACAGCCATCAAGAATAAACGACCCGGCATGCTTTCGCAGGTGTGATTCTGTTGCACGACAATGCTCGTCCACATGTTGCGAACATTGTGCTGGAAGCGTTAGCAAGGAAAAGGTGGGAAGGTCTGCAACACCCAGCCTACAGCCCCGATATGTCACCATGTGACTTTCATTTGTTCGGACCTGATACCGAGATGATGTGTTTGGATACCGAATGAATGTTTTGATACTGCATAGGTTGATCGTGCTGTAATATGATGTATCGCGAATGCGTGACATGAAGTTCGTCAAGGTGGACATCTGTGTAGTAGTGCAGGCTTGTATCACAACATGTAACATACAAGAGTGTGTGTGGCATTCATCACATTGAAAAGGTGTAGCTATAGGGTTGATGGAACCAAATGTTGTACGTGTTACAGTTATGGAGTCAAAATATAGGTGAACAGCTGTGTACGTTTTTCTCACCATTTATTATAGTCACAGCAACAAGACGTAGACAAATCCATGTAAGCATGACACAGGAACATGGCGGATATGAAGACAGTTCACTACAATTGCATGTACATAAGTTCCAGTAAATATATGATTATCAAAGTGTTGCAGACTCCAATTTAACTCTCATTCCATAACTAGCAGAAAAAAAACCCCGCATTACAGAACGGGTAAATAACTGTATAAATAGCCAACAGTTTCATTCTGACTTTTCTTAAATCGAACTTCTTAAGTCAACCCCAAACATGGCGGGCGACGAAAATAGCATAGTACATCCCTCTAATCGGACGTATCGAAGATAGGCTGTCCTTTCGAAGATAGTCTTATATAACTCCCTCGTACATCAGGCGAGTTTTCATTTTCAAAGTTATAATAGCAATAACTTGTAATTCATCTGGTCTTCCACTCCAGATAATTATATATTAGGCCTCTATAAAACAGTAAACACTGTGGATTCCTCATCTGCAGACATAAGCGTCTAAGTTCAAAATATACCGCTAATCATGCGGGTTTTAGAATAACATCTATTCTCCTGGGTCTCTGTGTGTAAATCTAAACCTAACGGTCTTAGATGGCTCCAACGAGCATAACAAGTAGAATACTCTGCCTTTCAACCATTCGTGAGCTCTCGTCACCGGTTGACTCAAAATATGATCCTTACAAAGGAAGTGTGAAAGTTTCGTTTTTTTTACCTTGCCACGAATTCCTAACACAACTTAGAAGCAACTGCCGTCTTCCTGACGAACAGAAATAACACAGGGGACTTTAAATAACAGTGGAAGAGTTTCCATCCCCAGAGGCAATGCAGAGACGTAACCAGACATTTCGTCTGACAGACCCAGTTCAACAAAACACGGCCTCCCGCACAGGAAATCTAGACAAAAAAACCCTCTAGTTCGGGCATGCGCTGTTCGCATCACCTCTGACCTAAGCAGTCAGCTGGTATAACCTTTTAAGAGGAGTAACTACATATTTATTTTCCCTTAAAGCAAAAAATGAGTATTCGCCCTTAGATAAGGGTTCAATCGAAAAATACATTAAACCCAAACTCTTATTCAAAATATTTTCAAACATAACAAGTATACAGACCGACTACATTATCAGTTATGAAAACTGCACGTAACAGGACCCTTAAAAAAATCTCTAAAGGGACAACGATTCGACTCCGATGCAGACGTCAGGGCCTCGGTGACCAAATGGTTCAATAATTAACCAAAGTCATTTTTCTCGGATGGCATCCGCCGTCTACCCAAGCAGTGGGATGCGTGTCTGAATGCCTATGGTGACTATTTCTACAGGACCCCAGTGAGTACTTGCTTCATAACAATTGCTGTATTTAATTCTACTACTCCTGCTGATGTACCTTACATATATTTGTTATAAAGCCACTGGGACGGGTTTCATTTGAACTCACCTCGTATTTACTCTTCCATTCCACAACTTTGTTTCTCACTAACACTACTACTTTTGGAATATTTTAGTTGAATTATTTACTCTTCCATTCCACAACTTTGTTTCTCACTAACACTACTACTTTTGGAATATTTTAGTTGAATTATTTACTCTTCCATTCCACAACTTTGTTTCTCACTAACACTACTACTTTTGGAATATTTTAGTTGAATTATTTACTCTTTCATTCCACAACTTTGTTTCTCACTAACACTACTACTTTTGGAATATTTTAGTTGAATTATTTACAGTGTGTCCCAAAAGTCTGGATTCATAGAGAATTCGGCTGCTACTTGTCTATGTGAGGATCCCTGTCTTGTGTACATGAACAATCTTTGTGCGTTAATCTGCTGCAAATGTCGAATCCATATTGGCACAGACAACAATTATTACATAAGTTAGAAAGGCGAATACATTTAGATAAGGCAAATAGCCTATATTTCCAGACGTTTGGCCGATCCTATATTTCCAGACGTTTGGCCCATCCTATATTTCCAGACGTTTGGCCCATCCTATATTTCCAGACGTTTGGCCTATCCTATATTTCCAGACGTTTGGCCCATCCTATATTTCCAGACGTTTGGCCCATCCTGTATTTCCAGACGTTTGGCCCATCCTATATTTCCAGACGTTTGGACCATCCTATAGTTATTGACTAAATATTATGTGTAACCACGTGAGACGCTTCTCGTATCCCCATGTGGTAGGCACACCATAGGCTGGGAGCCCCTGCTCTACAGGACTTAACATCTCATCATTCCTGTACGTTAGTCTATGCTATTAATTTTTACGTCTATTTATTAAATTAACTGTGGCTTTGTGGCGTGGAGTTTGTAGAGCTAGGTAGACCATTCCTCCAGTTCCAGAGAAACAAATAATCTGCTTGTATGCAGCACTGTCACCGTAATGAAAATGGGCTACTTTCTAAATCATGTAAGTTGAGAATCAACTTATCCAAGTCAGAACAACACTGTATCTTAGATGCAATGAATTTAGTAGCTGACGGGTTAAACATCTCTTGGTGTTTGGAGGACAGCCAGTAAATTACGAAAGTCACAAAATAATGTTGTCGTACATCCAAAAACAAAAACTTCATTAACGAATGTGTTTTTCTGTAGCCGCTATTTCTCTTCCTTTGTCACATTTTTTGTATGTGTTTATTTACAATAGAACTGGTCGTTCAAAGCCGAGTGGAACAGTCCCAGTTACTGTGGTTTAGTCACGTCTGTAGTATTGGAGAAGAACGGCTGCCACGACACATATGGGAAGACAATAGCCAGGGATCTAGATCTCCAAAACGACACATAGTTTGCTAGGAGGACAACATTAGACAATCCCTGAAGGACCGAGGACTGGACTGGAAACAGTTTACATGATAACACGGCGCTCTCTCTGGCTAACCTCTACACCCTAAGGTGGAAAAGGTTTGTGTCTTTTGGTTTTAAGGACCATCTTCACTGCACACAGACAACTCCATCAGTGCTCCGATCTCCTCCCTTAGATCTCACACGGAACACTCCATCAGTGCTCTGATCTCCTCCCTTAGATCTCACACGGACAACTCCATCAGTGCTCCGATCTCCTCCCTTAGATCTCACACGGACAACTCCATCAGTGCTCCGATCTCCTCCCTTAGATCTCACACGGACAACTCCATCAGTGCTCCGATCTCCTCCCTTAGATCTCACACGGACAACTCCATCAGTGCTCCGATCTCCTCCCTTAGATCTCACGCGGACAACTCCATCAGTGCTCATATCTACTCCCTTAGATCTCACACGGACAACTCCATCAGTGCTCATATCTCCTCCCTTAGATCTCAAGGAGGATATCAGCACAGTGCACGAACTCCAAAGCACAGGCGAGAATCCCAAATGTGTGTATTTAGGAATCATACATTCTATAAATATTTTTTTATTGGATAAGTTTTCCTAATTTTGTAAATTCTGCTAGGGCAAGGGCCGTAAGGCCTACTCTTTACGATTTCCAATTGCCAGGGAATTTTTAACGTGTGCAACTTGCACTCGGAACCTACTATTTCTTCATCCTTATCCGAGAAGGCTAGGCATCCAATCACACTACCCAAGGGATCATTGGGATTATGACATGACAAGGACCCAATGGGTCTGAAAAAATTCCATCATAAATATTCCTTAGGCTGAGAACCGAACCCTATACCTTTATAATTAGAGGCGGACGCCATAGTTCTTAGTTACTTCGGCCCCCAGGGTAGAAGAGAAAATACTAAGAAAGAAAATGTGTTTAAACGATTGTCGAAGTGCGCTATGTGGCGCCGATTACACTTTTCGGTGAGCACTATCTGCGAGTGCAACAATGTCTAAAAGTTCAAAAGTACCATTAAAAGTAGCAGAGCATATAAGTGTTCACTACTTTAACATGTGCATCAAACTCCAAATTATTTAAAGTCTTTTTACTCTAAACATAAGACTCACAATAAAATTTTAACAATATAAAAAATGTACTAAAAAAATAACTGAATTGTTTATGCCTCTTATAATTTGGTCTAAAAAAAATCATAAAATTAAAAACAAAATAAAAATATGATATTTATTATGAATTTTGTTAATAATAAAATTGTTTCCCTTCGGAAGTAAATAGGATGCTTTCCCCTAACTTCTGTGTCTGCTGTTTAAAGTATCACATGGTTACGTTTTTTTTTTGTTTTTTTTTATCGTTTCACTTATTTCTGAGATTCGACATCCGGTCAAAACCTGACAAGAGGTGTGATATCTCGGTTATAAGCGGGGTATATTGTGCGCATTTTTATTACATTTTGCTGTACTGTTATTTCTGTCCTTTTTCATTTAATTATGTGGGGGGAGGGACTTTTATATTAGTCAAGAAGAGGTCTATTTCTGTGAAGGACCGCTAGCTGCCTGTCTGACCGTCACGTCGTAAGGTTTATTCGAGTGTTTCTGCTTGTTCAATCCATATACTTATTTATTTATATTTTTTTAAGTGTAATGATTTTACCTCTATATCTATTATTGATATTATGCCGACGTGTCGTTAAAAGTATTACTAGCTGAAATGAAGATCCATGTGTGTTTTTCGTTTCCTCTTGTGTCTACCGATAGTGTAGTCTTCCTTAACTCCAGCTGATTTATGACTTTATCAATGATGATTTGACGTATGGTGTCTTACATTACAATAAGTAATTATTCCTTTGGATTGTTTATTGTTTCACTGTGCTGTTTTATTTGATATGTCAATGATAAACTGCCTGTCTTGTTCTACGATTTTTGTTCGTTCTTGGTGGAATGTCTGCTTTATTTTTCTACCCGTAGTTATATAACTGTAATCTCTGTAGTCAGTTGTTGGAGTTGGGGTTTGATGTATAGTTTCTGTTTACTTGAAATCGTATTCGTTGTCAAACTATTTATTGTTTTAGGTAATGGTTTCAACAATCCTTCTCATTTCACTATGACATATATTAATAATCTCAAAAAACCTACGTGACAGCGTTGTAATTCTGCACCAGTAAGTCCATCTGCAGTTCTATCAGTATTACTACTCTATACCAGTTAGCCCGTCTATAGCTCTGTCAGCATTACAAATATATCCCAGTCCGCTCATCTGTAGGTCTTTGAACGTTACAAATATGTCCCAGTTGGCTCGTTTGTAGGTCTGTAAAATTACACATTTATCTCAGTTAGATCATCTGTAGTTCTGTAAACATTACAAATCATTCCCAGTTAGCAGCCACCGAGTCTATTATCAGAGAGGCAAGACAGAATTACAAACCGTGTTGAACTGAGGAACTACAAAAGCTTTGATGATGAACTACACAACAGAGAGAGAAGAAACAACCGAAGACAATCACAAACACTGTTCATGTGCGAAATCTGATTTCTTTATGCCTTGTCACAGTTTTGTAAAAGGGGTTCGGGAGGTAGCATTTTGTTGTTGTTGGAAGGACAACAACATAATTATGAAAACAAATAATAAATTAAATAAAAGCTTTTAATTGTATGCATTAATTATTTCCAGTCAAGCTACCAAATAATATAAGTATATATAAACAAATAAAACGATATTGAATCAGTTTTACAAATAAACAGTTTACAGGACACAATGGACGATTCGGGTTTTAACCTTCGTCAGCCACAGTTACAAACAGGCAACAAGGACAAGAAATATAGATTATAGACTACAAATACGTAATATATATAAACACAGATGAAGAACAATAATAGAGCAAAGAAACTACAAAACCAAAAAGAATTAATAAATACAAGAAATTTAACAATCAACGAAAATCAAAAGAAGAAAATGGAATTTAAAACTCCGCTGAAGAATCGGTCACAAGGTGAAAAATTGTCGCAATGGCGTCCCATAGCGATGAATCAAAGTCTAAATAAATCAAAATTAATTACTTACAAATAATATAAGTTCAAAATGTACATTATATGCATGTTATAACATTTGAATGTTTTTTATTGTATTTTGTCAATATATTTTTAAAAAAACATTTCCACCAGATACGAGTTATAAAGTAGTAAATACTTATATGGTCTGTCACTCTAAATGCTATTTAGCACGTTTCACTAGCTTTGCCCAACTTCAAAATATAGTATAAAGTTACCCTCGCACTGATATCGTAGATTTGCGCACCAAACTGTGTCGTCAGTGCTGAAAAGTGCTCTTCGTCAAATCAGGAACATAATATATTAAATTTTTTTTTTAAAAAGATATTCCAGACAAATATGTTTACGACAAACGCTCTTATTTATACGCACAGATATAACTATTTCAAAGGAGGAGGAACAGTCGTTATAGAAAAACACGACCTTAAACATTAGGATGTATGTAATGTTGGTCGATGTATATCTTGTGTATGACTCTGTCGCTATTCTTGATAAGCTACTGGAAGATTGGTATACTTGAAATATAACCAAAACCTATCCAGCCTTCGGTGAAGCGAAAGTCCGTCTCAGGCCTGGTAAATAATTCGCAATTAAGCTATTAGCTCTTTCCAGAGAGGGATTGTAAGGCTGAACCCAAAGGGTTCTCTGTTTGTATCATACGGCTTTCTAGTGTCTATGTGGCTAATGATCTATCATGTACTTTTGTCTACATTATCTTACCTTTTGTCTATATATATGACTGATGACTTATAATGTACAACAAGAGTTGTGGTGACTTTATGACCCATGTATGTAAACAGACTTATGAGCACATCATTCATATTCACATACTGAAGACATAGACACACATTAGGACATGTGGTATTTATTGGACAAGCACCATACACTTGGCTTGTCGTGTTACAGGTTTCAATCCCGGTTGTTCATCCAGTAGTATTTGGCTTTGCATTGTGCCTAATGAACCATGAGCAAACATCTGATTGACTTGGACCACCACTGCTAACTGGCCTCCATGTAGTGCTGGTAAACTGTTAGCCGGTTTGCCATCGATTGTCAATAAATGTTACTCCTAGCTGGCCTTATTATTGCAGCTTTAATCATTACAGAGCGTAAGGCACATGTGTAAGTTCCGATTATAATATATATATAGTTCTATCCATACCTGATAACCAATGAAAATAATGATCACGTGAATTTCGCTGAATTAACTCAGCTGGGGGCTTGAGCGAGCTAACATTAATTATTGCATAAATCTCCACAAACGTTGACGGCAGATACTTCCGTGCAGACGAGCGCTACCTCAAAAATACTGTACGTGGCCCCAAGTGTCGGGTCCTCCCAGTACAGATGGGGCAGAGTTGCGTGTCCGTCCAGATGACGTCCTTTCGGCAGACCGGTGAAGACGGTGGCTTCGCCACCGCAGCACGTCCACGGGTGGATAGAGGTAGGGGCTGTGACGCTATAGCCCCCATGCAGAGTAGAAAACCGACCCACTCGTGGCACAGCACACACGCCAAAACAGTACAACAAAGCCCATAACCGGCCGTTGACTGACCGCCCCAAAGGCCCCTGTGCAAGCTCGTTACTGTCCGGTGCCTGGCTGCTCTTGCCGATGCATGTCTCGGTGATCGTCTCGGAGATATAATCTCCTCTGCAGGGTATGGAGACTCAAACCTCTTGACAACGCACGCACGCCATAGTGGGCCTGGTGTAATATGTCGCTGAATCTAGGAGGCTTCCTGGGGTTGCAAGAAAGCTCTGCATAATGAACCCTCTGTAGATGGGAAGGAGCTATGATGCTGATTAGCTTCTGACCGGGTTGGTAGGAAAGTCCACAGACACCCCAGCATTACAGTGCCAAAGGGCTCTGAGCCCTTGGCCGCTGGATCCCTCAACAACAACAACGGCAGATACTAGAACTAACATTTAATCAGCTCATGCAGCATTGTTCTCGCTTTCTGAACATCTAGTGACACTCCCTTGAGGTAGAAGCATCATTATCCTTATATCTACAACTCTGCCAAGAGTAATCTTGTGCGAAGGTAGACACATTTGAAGACCCATATTAGTTCCTCTTGAGTTTTGGTCACTGTTGGACCACTACTGCAGAGCTAAGGGGCGGAAATCCGTAACAGTGGGAATAACATGTAATAATATGTACAAAACAATGTATAAATCCATACAAACATCAGAATGTCATAGTGACATATTTATACTAACCGTTTTCTTGATTTGTGTATTGCAAATTTGTTTATTATGTTATTAAAATCTATAGGACGAAGTTGTGTTTGACCTATGACTTATGACTTAATTTTGATTGACTTGTCTTCGACTTAAATATGTTAACATGTGGGGTCAGAGTGGCTACGAGATATGGCGTCCACCTCGTATTCTAGAGGTGTCGGGTTCGATTCCCAGTTGAGGGAATATAATTTATGGAAACATTTTTCAGAACCAGTGGTCCTAATGATGTCATACTCCCCTCCCTGGTCTCCTGGGTAGTGACATCGGATTCCTAGCCTTCTCGGATAAGGGCGAAGAAAATAAAAAGTCCCGTGTGCAAGTTGCGCACGATAAAAATTCCACCAGAGTTGGAAATCGTAAAGAGTAGGCAATACGGCCGCTTCCCCGGCAAAATTTAATAACACTGGCTAACAAAAAAAAATTTTTTTTTTCTTTCTCTAACATTTCTATGTTTTTCTGGTCAATTTTTATGCGCTGTTTTTAAATCTGCAAACCGTTTTTCTCTATCAGGTCGGGATCTCTAGAAATACGCAATTGAAGTTTTTTAACAACGCATACAGTATTACAACATCATTTGTACAAGAAGTATAACAGTTATGTAGGCTTGAATTTCTTTGCAGTCGACTTTCGTCGGTGAATGGCATGTGGTACATCGCATAAAGCATCCAACAATAATCGGCAAGCATGGTCACACTCCACCGTCCTTGATAACGTGACTCTATTACAGCGATATCTTGATGGAATCGTTCTCCATGTTCATCGTTGACTTCGCCAAGGTTGTCAGTGAAAAAGTCAAGATGCGAATCGAGCAAATGGATTTTGAGGGACATGTTACAGCCCATAATTCTGTATGCATCTATGCACTGCTTAACAATATGCACATAGTCGACAGATTTGTGATTTCCCAGAAAGTTATCGACGATCGATTTGAATGCCATCCATGCGCGAAGTTCACTACCATGTAACAAGTTCTCGAATTGTTTGTCTGCAATAACTTTCCTAATCTGAGGTCCTACAAAGATACCTTCCTTTATCTTTGCATCGCTAATTTGCGGAAACTTTTCTCGAAGATAAGTGAAAGCTTTGCTCGTTTTATCTAACACTTTTATGAAATTCTTCATGAGCCCCAACTTTATATGTTACGGTGGTAAAATGATGCTGTCTTTTTTAACTAATGGCTCGTGTATTACATTTTTATGCCCGAGCTGCATACGATCCCTGATAGGCCACACCTTTCTTGCATAATGTTCCTGTCTGTTGCGGCTGTCCCATTCACATAGGAAGCAACAAAATTTAGTATACCCAGTCTGCATGCCCGTGAGAATTGCAATGACCTTTAGGTCTCCTCAAATCCGCCATTGGTAGTCATTGTATTTTATTTTTGCCAAAAGTATAGCCATATTGTCATAAGTTTCTTTCATATGAACAGAGTAGGCGACTGGAATTGAAGAAAATAAATTTCCATTATGCAATAACACTGCTTTTAGACTAGTCTTGGAAGAGTCGATGAAAAGTCGCCATTCGTTGACTATGTGCTCATGACCGAGGTGCACCATTAGACCTTTTACATCTTTGCAATAGCAAATGTCATCATCCATCTCAAAGTATTGAACAAGTTCTCTGTGTCTATGACGAAATTTAGATATCGGAGTATTGGGCGCTAAAAGATTCCATTCTTTGAGTCGCGAAACCGAGTAATTCCGCTTATCCTTTGGTGAGAGCGAGATCACGTATTAGATCTGAAAGTTCTGAATGGTTAATTAAGTGAACACCATCATTAACCGGTATATAATCGAGTCAGAATTAGTTTCTAAAGCAGGTAAACTATCACTTTCTGATGGTTCATTCACATCCAACGGATATTGTTCTGGTGAGACTGGGATCGGACACGTGATTGGATCATGAGGCACTGGTTTCGAAACCGATTCAATATTTGGACAAAACACAGACTTTCTAGTTTTAAAAGTGAAACCATAGATATTTGTCAAGCAGAAGTAACAATCAGTAGCGTGATTTGTCGGTTCACGCCATATTACTGGCATTCCAAAAGGCATCGACTTATGCTTCGGCGATTTTCGTAACCAACCTGCCAATGTATTTGCACAAGTCGAACAAACTGCATTTGGCTTCCAAGATTTATTTGCATCATCAACTTTCGAATTGAAATAAAGTTCATATGCTTTCTTTAGCAATGGTGTAAAGTTTTTCTGGTGAACACGATCGGTAAAATATCCGCACACGTAACAGAACAGATCAGCCGAATTTCTACAACTTCTAGAAGCCATATTTCACTCAGAATTATTTCAAAATACAGTAACTATTTGAAATATAACGTAACATATGTCATGCATCTTTTAGCAGTATAAAAAGTAGAATTATTTTGCATTTTATTAATTTTTAAAAAGTTATATAGTAAAAATGAAACGGAGCAAATAACGGTTTCCCAAAAATATATTTATTCACAAATATCTTAAGAACCCGACGTGATAGAGATAAACGGATTTCAAATTTGAAATCAGCGCAAGAAACTGACCTAAGAACACTTATTCTTATATAAGAAAGAAAAATGTTGTTTGTCAGTGTAATTAGAAACCTACCCACCACAATAATATTTATAGAATGTGTGATTATATCTACACACATTGGGATTCTTGCCGGTGCAACGGAGTTCGTGCACTGTGCTGATATTCTCCTTGTGTGATCTAAGGGTGGAGATCGGAGCACTGATGGAGTTGTCCGTGTGCAATGAAGACATTCCTTAAAAAGCAAACCAAATGTTAACATGACATATCTGTGCATTGTGCTATTTTAATTGTGTTGAATAACAATAGCTGAATTGTTCCAATCATTGTATCCACCCGTTGTCAATCTGGTTGACTATGCATTAGAAAAAACAATACAAACGAAGCAGTACACTGATCTCGTCGTTCGTGAATAAAGTAGCCAGTGTCGGGCATGCAGTTCACTAATTGAATTTGTGCCGTTAAACAGGCTTTTTTGAACAATTCCTATTTTTACCATTTTGGAATAATCGACGTGATAATTCAAATGGACCTGAATTATTTTAACAGTTTTCTGGTCCGTGATCAATCCAGTATGAAACAACTTCTGCTCCTAAGTTAACCCACAATCCCGTTTCATTTGACCAATTATTAATGACAGGTTGAATTACTGGATTACCACTGTCAGAAAGTTCAGGTTTTATTTCATCAGTTCATTACAGGTTCCTGGCTCTACAATGTCCTTATCACATTTATCACCTTCGGGAACATCAGGCCTTACTTCATCACTTTGATAATTGGTTCCTGGCTCAACAATGTCCTTATCCGTGAGAGAGGATGATGCTTCAGAGTTTGTTTGAAAATAGAATGTCAATTAGGGGATTTTCTCACGTGATACAGCAGTTTTTGTTTTGTTGTCTCTTCTGCCACTTTACGTGTTCCGGTTCCACTTAAGTAAGAACGGTTTATTATGTGTCTTTTCTAAATTATCTTAAATAAAACAAAGGATCTTATGTACAGTATGATCCACCTGGTTTGAATGTCGAAACAAATCTTTTATAACAACAAAAACAAAATGAATACAAGTAAAATAAAATATTTAAAACAAAATTGGTTATAGATTCGAACCTTGAGGTCACCGAGTACATTTCAATCAACATAATGATTGATTCAATATGGCGTTTTTAACACGTTCACTACCTACCATCACAAAATTTTCACTCAACAGAACCAAACTGCAATAAGGATAAAATAAAAATATGGAAGTGTTGTATTTAAATAATGAAAATGTAAAATTCTAATCAATCACGTTATTTTAAAAGAAACAACAAACAAACACAGATTGCACAAACGCGCACTTTGGGATTTTCAGAACCGTCAACAAATAATATTGGGGACAGTGTTGCCAACTGGAACGTTTTTAATATCACTAGGTGTGTAACAAAAAAGAACTAAACGCACTAATAATATTTTTTGAAACTATTGTTTTTTAAAAACTATTTGAGTATTACTGAACTTTAATTACTTATTTTAAATCGGACATAAATAAGTGTTGTGAATTTTTGACCCCACTCTTCCTCCCTCTGGTTAGTTTCCTCCCCCTGCCTCCGACCTCGATACAGCCCCTGAGTCCGACTCTTCGGATGTTGAACCTGCTATTCCAACCTCTGATTGTTTTCCTCACCCTCCCTTTAAACTTGACACTCCCGGCGATTCTGCTTCTTCTGATATTGAACCTGATGTTCCTCCTCCCCCAGCTTGTTTTCCCTCTAAGTGTCGTCATTCGACCGCATCTTGCGATTCTGCTCCCCTTCCTAAGTACCTTCTCCAGCAGGCCGTTCATGTGCGTACCCGTTTTCGTCACTCCCGTGGTTGTTTTCATGCTCCTCACCGTAGCCCCTCCCCTCCGCCTCCCCCTCCCCCTGTCACACCTCCGTCCCGTAGATTACGTATTCCCCTCCATTTTCCTCCTACCAGTCAACAGCCTCCACTCCGACCCTCCCGTTATGCCCCGCCCAATCCCGTTGTCCATGCCATTGTTCCTCCCTCCCAGCCTATACAGTACGATCCTCGCCTGTCATCCCAAGCCATTGAAAGATTGGAAGCATTGAACATTTTGGCGAAGATGTTTACGATTTAAACTTTACTTTCCTCCAGATGCCGACTCCTGTCATGTTGACATTTCCTGCCCTGATGTCATTTTCTAGCATGATGTCGACCCTGTTTCTCGTGTCTTCCGAAAAAGTTCTCTTACACGATACTCCTACTGCTGAATTGATTGATCCCGATGCTACCTTGAAGACCAATCGTTGTGCATCCTTGGACACCTCTGATACAGACTTTACGCTCTTTCCCAGTTCTGCTATGAAGTCTAATAATCGTTATTTATGGAAGGATGTCACTCTTTGTCCGCGAGAAAGACATTTCCGACTATGCCAGTACATGGACTGTTAACCTCGAGACCTCCTTTCGACCACTGCTGATGAAGATCCCTCAACTCTGCAATCCTTTAGTTTCAATATTCATGATATCTTACATTTCGTTATTATTAAATCTGATACATCATCTTTCGATCTTTTCTTCACTTTCCTCGACAATATCCATACCTTACAACAGTTCGTTACTGACTTTTCTCAAGCTTTTGTTCATCTTCGCCGTATTCCGAGTATACGTAGATCTATCCTTCCGTTCGTTGGAGATGCCTTGACATTTTTGTTCAGCACTTTCACGGATGTAGATTATGATTCTTTTATCATTACTGTTCATACTCTTTCCTCTCACCAAGCTACTGTTCGGCATGTCATTACACCTAGTCTTACTATCGTCAGCAATACTTACTCTGCCCTCCGTACTCTTCATCGCTCTGATCCTGACCCTGTAAACCCCACTGAACTCTCTGAGCTCCATCCCTCTTCCTCCCCTTGGACCCCTACCATTTGACATGTGTTCCCATAGTTGATATATTTCCCTTTCACACGCCGTTAGCGTCATTATGTCACTTGTTTTTGGACTGATCTAATATTTGACCATCTGTAGTGTCCCTATGATTTTTATTTTGCCCAGCTTTTGATGTAAGATGTCAAGATTTTAGTGTTCAGGTCGTTCTGTTGTATCAAATAAAAGTCTTTAACTAATGTACATCTTCACTCGCAACTAGTGTTGGCATCATTCACGACATATTATGATAATGACTCTATCTTGCGTTATGATTGTTTGAATTTCCGGTTATTGTTACACCGGCACTCATACATGTGATTTAACTATTTGCCCATTTATCCAATGTGTACCATAGTCCGTTGATTACCATGTTTCCATTCCATACATTGTTTCCGGTTATTGTTATACTGGCATAGTCATTTTTTATTATGAGACTTACCCATTTTTTCCATACTTTGCCACCATGTTTTGTGGTTCCATTTCCTTTGGTCCATTATTTTTTTTTCCATCACTCGCATCAGTTGACGTGTAGGGTGACAGCCATTTTGTACATCCGCCAGTCAAAAAAACAATGACATCATCAGTCATGACACACGTGAACCCATGATGTCATCAAACCTTGTGTGGCCTCCATACAAGTTAGGCCGGAAGACATTTAGAATAGAGGGAACCTAGAACAATGGTTGGTTATACTTACTTCTTCTTCTTCTTCTTTGATCCATAACCACCAACCGTCAAAGCAGTTAGCGGCCATCACGCCTGGTGGCGTCTTGTAGGGCAGCAACAAATTGATTCCACTTTGCTTGGTCGGCGGCCATCTTTCGTGCAGTGCCCCAACTGTGGTCCATTCCTTGCATTTCAGCTTCCACAGTTCTCCGCCAAGTTGATTTTGGTCGGCCTCTCTTTCGCTTTCCCTCGGGGGTCCATAGCATAGCTGTTCTTGTGATGGTATCAGGGTCCCTTCTGAGGACGTGGCCAACCCAACTCCAGCGTCTGCCAGCTATGATGGTGTGCATGTCCTCCTGGTTACTCCGAATAAGTAGTTCTTGTTGCTGATGGTGTTTGGCCAAAAGATTCGGAGAATTTTCCTTAGACATATTGTGTGGAAGGAGGACAGTTTGACATTTCCTTCTCTGTTACTCTCCAACATTCTGCACCATAGAGAAGCACAGAAAGTACACAGCTCTCATACAGTCTTAATTTGGTGTTTGTGCTGTACTGGGAAGACTTCCAAATGTTGTTGAGAACAGCAAAGGCGGTTCTCGCTTTATTCATTCTGTTGTTAATGTCCTTGCTTGTTCCGCCGTCAGGTGCTACTATGTGATGCGTGATGCCATATGATGATGGATGGCATCCGCATGTCTGGTTTTGTGTAGTGTGTAGATGTGTTCAGTCAAAACAATGTTCATGCAACAATAACAGGGCAATCCACATAGGACGTCAGTAAACTCACGACGTATAAAGTCAATGAGTCTTGAAACAGCCGTTGACGTTTTTCTTCATTATTTATTGTGGACGCCACAGTGACAAAATGGTTACGCAAATGTGTAGGCACATCAAACAGTCATTATCACAGCAACATTCAATACAGCAATAGACGGTAGACAGCATTACAATGATGAGTCAGATGCATGTTATATTTCATAGTGCTGTAAATGTAGTCAGGTGGAAAACTCCATCCTTTTCTATAACAGCCAGGAGATAACCAGATGTATGAGATCAGTTCTCTCTCCTTAGTTTGACCTCAGCAAGACAGACACGTCTGCCGAAGTATAAATAATGTCCTCAAAAATATCCTCTAGATAATAAAGGTTTTCTAAACCTAGTTCATTTAACAAAGTAGCAAGTAATGGTCCTTGGTACATGCATCAACCGATGCAGTACAATGCAGCGACATGTGAGCTGGAAAAGAACATCTCGTGACGACGACTTTCGGAGACAGGCTATGAATCGAAATCGCTCACGACCCAAAATCGATAGAGTTAATGAAAAAGTCAATTTACCTTGCTTTCATGAAATACACAGAAATATCACGCCTCCCGACATGTGGGAAAACACTAGAGGTATTATCTCGACTAAACGAAATATCCATAAGAGGACTACACATCCCTGACAGAACAAAAATAGCGGAGATCCCCTCTTCAACGAGGCATCTCTTTCGCCATTCCAAATCGCTCACACCCACTAGTGGTGGGCGGAAACCGATCGACCAAACAACAAGACAAGTCATGCGCAGTCCAGCGCAAAAATGACCACAGCTCAAAAGTTAACTGCATTCGATACCAACGCGAGAAGACAAATGCTTACCGAGAAAAGTGACTATAAATTTCAAGTAGTTGTTGCCCTTGCGTTATAAAACAGATATTGAAATAAAACGATGTTGCGAGAATTTATCACGCAACATATCACCACCTCCTCCCGATTAAAAAAAAAATGTGGAACATATTTTTTTTTTCAATATCAAAGAGCAAGCGATAAGCGGCTCAAAACGCACGAATTATGCGCTGATAATTAATTAAATTGCCAAACAATAGGCTAATTATAGAGTGTCTGGTGAGGATATACCTCAACAGAAAAATAAATATGTCTCAAAAAATATTCACATCGGGGAGGTGTCACCAACACACATCACGTTAGCATGTAAACACAATATACGTATGCAAGTTACCATAATCATCATTAAACAGCATACTCTAATATTGTCTTTAAAAATGGATGTACAAATCTGATAGGAAAATTTAAATAGTACATTCTTTGACATGTAATGACATAAGTACATAGTAAAGTTAAACTACATGACGATCCAGGATATATGCTCTGGTATTCCGAGGGTAAGTACACAATCTAGAACTCGTAAGGTAAGTCCTCAGCTCAACAATGACATTCTGAGAAAGTACAAGCAATATAATGCTAATTAATAACTAATATGCTTCATAAGGTACAATACATTATTAATAATTGTGGCTGTTTAGTAAACTAACGGCCCTTATATTAACTACTCAGTCCTCCTCTATCATCTTAAAAAACGAACAGAAGAAGATGACAACAAAGCACGATAGTGTGTACATATAGAGTAAGTACAGATGTGCTAATCTATTGTAGAAATATAGGTGTGTTATGACTCTGTAATATATGGAAATATAGGACAGAAGTATTAGTTGGAGTCATGTGGGCATCTAGACAAAATGTCAGCCATCACATTATCCGCACCACGGATAGCTCGTACCGTGAAGTGAAAAGGTTGAAGAGCTATAGCATATCGAGTGGATCTCGAACTCTTCAAATTCTTAGTCTGAATAGCTGTAAGAGCTTTCTGATCAGTCTCTAGAATGAAATGTGCGCCCAGGAGGAATCTTTGTAGTTTTAGAATT
The DNA here is from genome assembly GCA_024509875.1 of Oreohelix idahoensis. Lineage (NCBI taxonomy): Eukaryota > Metazoa > Mollusca > Gastropoda > Stylommatophora > Oreohelicidae > Oreohelix > Oreohelix idahoensis. Next base: position 41,452 of record JAMPIV010002063.1, on the reverse strand, counting down.
GACCAAACCATCGCTAACAACTCACGGTCTAAAACCGAGTAGTTCCTCTCTGCCGCATTTAGTTTTCTAGAAATGTACATAACAGGATGCAGAGTATTTGCATATTCTTGCATCAATGCTGCTCCAATCCCAGTGGATGAAGCATCACTCCGAAGAACAAAAGTCCTATCAAGAGTAGGTAATCTTAAGATGGGAGGAGAAGAAAATATATTCTTGATTTGGTCTAGTGAAGATTGGCATTCTTCAGACCAACGGACCAGATTAGGCGAACCTTTCTTCAACAATGTTGATAGAGGTGCCATGATCGAAGATAAATTTGGAATAAATCTCCCATAAAATTGAATTAAACCTAAGAGACTCCTAACTTGTTTCTTCGTTTTAGGAACAGAGATGTTCAGTATTTTGGAAGTATTGTGGTCTTCTGTCTTCAAGAGACCATGACCAACACGATGACCCAGGAAAGAGATTTCACCAAAACCAACAAAAGCTTTAGAAGGTTTTGCTGTCAAATTATTCTCACGTAGAGTGGACAGTAAGTCATATAACCCTAAATAGTGATCTTCCCAGGTATCACTGAAGAGACAGATGTCATCTAAGTATGCGATGACATCCGAACGATGTGACAGAATTCGACGCATCATGCGAACGAAAGTGGCAGGGGCGTTCATGAGACCAAAAGGCATAACATTCCATTGAAATAGACCCCTAGGTGTAGAAAAAGCAGTAAGAGGTTTGGCATGCTCTGCTAAAGGCACTTGCCAATAACCTTTAGACAAGTCAAGTTTAGTGAAGAATCTAGAATTAGAAAGTCTAATCAGTAGATCTTCTAACAAAGGCATCGGTTCAGCGTCGAACTTTGTGACCTGATTCAATTTGCGATAATCAACGCAAATTCGTATGTTCTTATCCTTCTTCCGGACAATAACCATGGAAGAAGAATATGGTGAAGTCGATGGTTCAATTATATTTAATTGAATCATTTCATCCAATTCCTTTTCCACTTGCGACTGAAAGTGTATAGGAATAGGATACGGCCTAACCCTAATTGGATTATTGTCGGTAAGAATTATGTCATGTTCTATGACATCTGTGTGTCCAGGAATGTCAGTGAGAACATCCTGAAATGTTTGTAACATCGACGAGACTTGTCGATGTTCGTCACCAGAAAGATTAGGAGAAACAGAAACGTTTTTCCAAGATTCCGTGGAATGTAATGGAACCACTGGAAGGGGAAGGTTGACATCAGAGAAGGTAGCTTCCTCATCCTGAATGACAGACAGGGATGAATAATGACCGTGAGGTGCAGGAGCATCATCCGTTGCCTGGAAAATAGGCAGCAAATAGTCCGGACGTTCGTGAAATTCCGAAAGCATGTTTATGTGGAAAGTTTTATGCTTTCCATCAATATCGACCACATAGTCAACATCGGAAATCCGAGAGACTATTGCATACGGACCTTTCCATGCAATAAGAAGTCTATTTTCCCTACTGGGGAGTAGGACGAATGCTTTGTCACCTGGACAAAGTTGTCGTAGACATCTATTCTTGTTAGCAAACTGCCTTGCCTTCGCTTTAGCAATTTCTGATGAAGCAGTTGCTAGCTTACATGCCTCAATGATCTTTTGTCTAAGAGCAATGACATACTCATATGAGGATTGAGTTTCATCGCTAATATCATCGGCAGTGATGAGATAGTGTAATAAAGACATAGGGCCGCGTGGACGCGCGCCAAAGACAAGTTCGAAGGGAGAAAATCCTGTGTGTTCATTAGGGACTTCTCTATAGGCAAAGAGAGCCGCGGGTAAAACCCTGTCCCAATCTTGAGGATGATCTTCAGTTATCTTACCAAGCAAAGTCTTGAGCGTTCTATTCAGACGCTCAACTAACCCATTAGACATAGGATGGTAGATACTACTGAGAGATCGTTCAATATGTAAGGTAGACATTACCTGTGACATAGTGTCAGATATGAGTTGAGTGCCATGGTCTGACAATATTTCTCTGGGGAACCCCAAGCGAGAAAATATCAACCAAAGAGCCTCTGCGATATCTGTAGTAGATATGCTCTTAAGAGGAATAGCCTCTGGCCAACGTGTGCACATATCGACACATGTAAGGATAAACTGATGTCCTCTGGCCGACCTGACCTTAAAAGGGCCAATAATATCTATGGCCATTTTCTGAAACGGCCGAATAGGAATGTCAGCAGCCTGGATAGGCGCAGCATGTCGTGGTCCTCTAGATTTGACCTCCTGACATACCTTGCATGATCGGCAGTAAATACGAATGTCCTTATTGACAAAAGGCCAAAAGAAAGCCGCAAGGACTCTCGACTTCGTACGGGCAAAACCCATATGTCCAGCACATTGCGAGTCATGAGCATGTTGTAATATTTGCACTCTCATGCTCTTGGGAACAAGAATTTGCGAATGTGCCGACGTAGTCGAATCTTGTACCATACGTACAAGTACGCCGTTTCTCATTGCAATCCAAGATTTTCTATTTGTATCCTGATTCGGATCACCTTTCTTCGCAAGAACGAAGAATTTTTTTAAAGAAGAATCTTCTTCTTGCAATTTTATGAAAGAGTCACGAGTGATTACTAAGTGACTATCTTGGCTATCAACTCCGTTATCACTATTCAGTGAAGTTTCGGGTGTTTGTAGAGCTTGTGCTCTTGTAACTACTGCATTTGTAGCTTGCATGTTATTATCTTCCCAAGCAGCAATCTGCTGTGGGGTACACTCCCTAACTCCGTGAATACGACCAATAATAAGGTCCGCAATAGGATTAGGTAAGAGACAAGCATGCACATCTCCAGTAAAGAAAGGAGTGGCAATGCGAATTACAGCAGTAGGATATTTTTCTAGAGTGCCGCCAAATGTGACACATTTAATAACCCTTCCTGTAGCACAAGATGGATCTACAAGCGATTGTCTAACACCAATAGTGGTGCATCCGGAATCGAAAAGTAGTGAGACCGGAGTATCATTAACAAGACCCTTATGTAGAATTAAAGAACCCCTCCCGTCATGCGCAACAGCAGCAGGAAGAGCGGGAAGTGGGTGACCACAACTCAAAGTAGTTATGGTACCCGGTTCGAATAAAGTACTGCATTGGGGGCATTTGTTTGCTCTCTCAAAGTCAAAAGCAGAACTAGTGACAGCGTCAAAGTTTTTACTATCAACAACATGATTACAGGCTGCCTCAGTTTCCTGTTGTACAGCATTAGCCTGCTGATATCTCTTTTTTTTGTGTTGAGATCTACCCCGACTATTATTACCTCTGAAGTTATCAGAGTTATTATTATCTCTGCAGTTATTATTGTCTCTATTGTAATTGTTATACTGGTTCGAATTCCAGTTTCCACGATTACTATCATGTTCACATTGATGCGAACATCTATTTGTTTGGTTCTGAGGTCTTCGGCAGGAATAACCTCTATTACCATATCCTCTTTTGAAATGCTTATAATTATTAGGGTGATAGTAACGAGTACTATCAGGTTGTCTCCAATTCTTCGAAGAAGAATCACTATGAAATTGGTTTCCATGATTTTGACAGAAATTACCGCTACTCTTTCTATCAAAATTTTGTTGGGATCTACGAGCAAAGTTTTGGCCATACGGAGCTGCCGAAGCAACTGGTAAACCTTCTTTCACCTTAGAGTTACCCATGGTTATGTGTGGGTGCGCAGTTACGTATTGGCAACAGAAATCTTCCATTTCTTTTATTGTTTTAGGTTTACGTTCATGAAGGAAAGCAAGGAAAAACTCATTGACAGACGACATGACTTTGTCTCTAAGTATTAAGTCCATAAGTCCTTCATAAGTTTTTTCCGTCTTAGATAGTTCAACCCATCGTGAGAAAGTAATGCGTATTCTTGCAATAAACTCGGAGACTTCAACTCCATTTTCAGGTAACATGTTTTTAAATTGTAGACGATAGCCGTCTTCGTTAAGCTGATATTTCTTTAACAAAGCGGCCCTGACAACCTCATAATTGTTCTTGTCAGGTTCATCCACCATATTTAATATACTTAGAGCTTTACCTGTCAGTATCCCTGATAACTGATAAACATATTTTGCTTTGTCTATGTTATGAGCTGTACATGCTTGTTCAAATCTGTCCAGATAGAACATTATGTCATCACTGGAAGGACTAAATGTTGGTAACTTAATCTTAAAAGTATCATTATTAGCCTTCCCAGAAGATGAACCCTTGTTTGAATCATTACCATTACTCATGCTCGTCAATTTCAATTTCTCCAACTCTAAAGCTAAGAGTTTTTCTTCATGTTCCATTTTTGCTTTCCTCTCATAAGACTCTCTTTGTAACTTCCTTTCTTCAGCTTGAGCCTGCATTTGAAGTCTTTCATTTTCAGCTTCTTTTTCAAGTCTTTTATTTTCAGCTTCTTTTTCAAGTCTTTTATTCTCAGCTTCTTTTTCAAGTCTTTTATTCTCAGCTTCTTTTTCAAGTCTTTTATTCTCAGCTTCTTTTTCAAGTCTTTTATTCTCAGCCTCTAGCTGTAGCTGGAGTTTTCTCTCCTCAGCTTCTGATTCCCTTTTTTGTTTTTTCCATTTCCATTTGGAATCTTTTTTCATCCACCTGCATCTGCAGTTTCTTTTGTTCAGCTTCCATTGCTTTATCATATCGAGCAGTTGCAAATTCTTCTAACTTATCACCAGTCTTGCCAAGCAATTTACCCTGCTCAATAAAGTGCTCAAATGTAGACATGTTGTCTAACATATGAGTCCAAAACCTGAAATAATTAACTAATTTATTTCAAACCTAAGTGTAACAAGTCTTAATTAAGCACTTGTATATTCACATCACATTATATTATCCCAGTCTCTGTGGGAAACAAGTCTCCAATCAAAGAACTTGTATATGAAATATCAACAATCAATTCTTGCTCATAAGTGCACTTCTCATTCAATAGTGCACGACACTATTCATCATTCATTTATCATCAGTGTAGTAGTAACAGTGCATTGGCATAGCCCATTAACTAATTACTATAACTGTAAACAATGACTATGTAAACACATGCAGAATGTAAACATTGAAAATGTAAACAATACAAACAATGTAAACAATAACAATGTAAACAATAACAAAGATCAGCAACAATACAAAAACTTTCGCAGAAATCAACTAAAAATAAAGCAGAAATTAATGAAATATCACAAAAAATGTGACGATATCTGCGATAGAATTAAACAAAATACATGACACCACAGTGTATAAACAAAAATGTTGTATGAAACTAAATTATAGACAAGAGTAGGCTAACAAACACAAACAAATCAAAACAAAACTAAAGAATGCGAAATAATAACGAAAACAATATTAAAACATGTCATCACAGCTAACATAAATAGCAACAGAAGTCGCTTAGCAAATTCCAGTATCGGAAATTTGCAAACCCTACAGAAAACGCTCACAATAGACGACCTCTATGACGTGGCATAATCTAACGGAGACACCACCCAACCGAGAACCCGCTGAAATATAAACATATAAATATACAAATAACATATAGACATATAACATATAGAATGAGATGATACACAGAAGACTCAGCAGAAGTATAAGGGCACAGTTTACATACAAACAGGCCACTTAACTTATAGGCTTCCAATCGTCGAACAGCAGAAAAACGGATGTCAATCAATGTCCTAAAGAGCGAAGCTCCAACGATGATGGCACATCTGAACTGCTTCCACTGCTAACACGATGGTACAAGAGCTTCTGAAATACTGTGTGTTGAGTTGTTTCGGCACTTGACCTTCTAATCCAAAAGTAATTTGATGGAAATCGGTACTTGGCCTTCTTCAGAAAACAACCCGTTTCAACCGGCACTTGACCTTCTCAAAAAAACGACAGCACTGGAACCTTGACAGCAGCAACTTGCTTGACTTGCGTAAAAGATAACAGCAGTCCGAGTTATCCGGCAACATGTAACAACGCCGGGTACTGTCAAATTCTTGTTTCCGTCAAAAAGTTGAAATTTTGACTTTTACCGGGCAACGCCGAGTACTTTGAAAATTTTGAAGATGTTGACTGTATTGAAGAATGTTAATTTCTTGAAGGATGCTGATGAATTCTTGTTGAAAATGAAGTGGGTAAGGGACCCCGTGTTTGCTAGTACCAGAATCAAACCAGCTTATGGCCACCAAATGATGCGTGATGCCATATGATGATGGATGGCATCCGCATGTCTGGTTTTGTGTAGTGTGTAGATGTGTTCAGTCAAAACAATGTTCATGCAACAATAACAGGGCAATCCACATAGGACGTCAGTAAACTCACGACGTATAAAGTCAATGAGTCTTGAAACAGCCGTTGACGTTTTTCTTCATTATTTATTGTGGACGCCACAGTGACAAAATGGTTACGCAAATGTGTAGGCACATCAAACAGTCATTATCACAGCAACATTCAATACAGCAATAGACGGTAGACAGCATTACAATGATGAGTCAGATGCATGTTATATTTCATAGTGCTGTAAATGTAGTCAGGTGGAAAACTCCATCCTTTTCTATAACAGCCAGGAGATAACCAGATGTATGAGATCAGTTCTCTCTCCTTAGTTTGACCTCAGCAAGACAGACACGTCTGCCGAAGTATAAATAATGTCCTCAAAAATATCCTCTAGATAATAAAGGTTTTCTAAACCTAGTTCATTTAACAAAGTAGCAAGTAATGGTCCTTGGTACATGCATCAACCGATGCAGTACAATGCAGCGACATGTGAGCTGGAAAAGAACATCTCGTGACGACGACTTTCGGAGACAGGCTATGAATCGAAATCGCTCACGACCCAAAATCGATAGAGTTAATGAAAAAGTCAATTTACCTTGCTTTCATGAAATACACAGAAATATCACGCCTCCCGACATGTGGGAAAACACTAGAGGTATTATCTCGACTAAACGAAATATCCATAAGAGGACTACACATCCCTGACAGAACAAAAATAGCGGAGATCCCCTCTTCAACGAGGCATCTCTTTCGCCATTCCAAATCGCTCACACCCACTAGTGGTGGGCGGAAACCGATCGACCAAACAACAAGACAAGTCATGCGCAGTCCAGCGCAAAAATGACCACAGCTCAAAAGTTAACTGCATTCGATACCAACGCGAGAAGACAAATGCTTACCGAGAAAAGTGACTATAAATTTCAAGCAGTTGTTGCCCTTGCGTTATAAAACAGATATTGAAATAAAACGATGTTGCGAGAATTTATCACGCAACACTATGCATCCTAGGTAAGTAAATGTGTCTGTCTGTTCTAACTTCTGGTTCCTTACTGTTATTGGCTTAGGATTGCCCACATTTAGTGTCATGACCTCTGTCTTCTTCAAATTGATGTTCAGGCCAACCTGCTGGCCATACTTATTCAGTCTATCGGTTTTGCCTTGAATGTGTTGATGTGAATGCGCGAGTAACTATAATTTTAGACTAGAGGTTTCGTAGTTAGTTAGATTAAAGATTATTTTAACAGTCAGCTAGGCCCCAAGACCAATCATAAGAAGGTTTCTGGTCTCTTCTCCTAGTAGAAATAATTTCATCCGGCAAGCCATAGCACCGGACTAGTATATAGACTGAAGCATCATAGTAACCCGTTAGAGCCTGAGACAGTTATCGCAGTGACCAGTGTCAAACCTACATAAGGCGTACTCACTTGTGGTGTGGAGCAACTTGGCGCATCCCCTATTGTGAGAAAAAAAAACATTTGACTCCTACGTTTGTGACAAGTACATAACCGACCAGACACCTACTACTACTTACCAGGGCCACCAGCGAACCAGCGCTGACCCTGCCACATATGTTATTGGGGTTTTATCCACAACAAGTGAGTCTCGAATTAGTTTTTTTAAAGTTTCGAATCGATATTTTATTTCGATGTGTTTCCACAGAATTCAGACATGCCTTATCACGACTTCTATAAGTTATAAGCCTTTTGCCATCAAGGCTAAAGCTGGCAGTATTGCCCCACCAGAAATGTTCTGGAGATGTTTATTTGCCAGCGTATAAATCAAATAAATAAAGAAAATTTGATATAAATACTTGGACTCCTCCAATATTCTGCTTTTAGAATTGTCCTTCACTTTGTTGGAATTGCAGTTGATAATCAAACCTTCAATCATGGTACTATCAACTATAAGCTTTTACGAGTACTCATTACTACTTGGGTTTTTCCTCACTTCTGGAAGTAACAACTCTGGTGTATAACCAGTCATCCACTGAAGTATTTCAAATAAAGAAAGTGTCGCGAATATATCCATTTGACTAACTCAAGGGAAGTAACAATATTAGGCACCGTCACAGTAACTGAATACTGGCAGAGTGGACAAGAGATCGACCAATTTCGTCACTGACCCCCTATAGTAAGATATGTGTTAAATATCCAGTTTGGGGCGGTCAATTTTCCGTAGCTTGTGCTGCCCACTAAGGCGCTTTTTTCTCACCAATGGATTATTCGGCGGCAGTGAGTACTATTTTGTACGTATTGCCGTATTTCCACTCTTTGCCCTGGCCAAAAGTGATGTGCTTTTATATTGCGCATTGTTTTGCGTACAGATATGTGTGTCCCTAAAAGCGATACATGCCCAGCTCTCATAATCTGAGATCTTAATGGGAGTGGCACGAAGATTTATCGGTTCCCAGGTCTCGTTCTTTTAAACAGAACTCCATCTTCGTGGTAAAATGTTCCAGCCGAAGCATGGACCTCTATCCCGTGACGTGTTTCAGAGCAAGGCGCTAAAGTTACATCATCTTTTTGCGCGCTCTTTTCAGCTCAGTTAAGCAGACTTGTAGACTAAAAGTCAGAGCTATCCATTGTTGGGAAAGGTGTGCTTTGCTCCATCACCTTCCTCGTAGCTAAATTATGGTTTTCACCATTCTGGTTATCCAGGCTATGGTAGTCTAAGCAATCGTACACACACTGTCGTATATCCCGTTGCATGTCTAGCCAGAAGTATTTCAGTGAAGTATGTGTTAATAATGCGCGTGTACCTCGATGAGGTTGTAAATGGAGTTTATGCATTGCTGCATCAGAGGTGTACTAACTGGGAGTGGGACAATTAACTGTCTCTTGTTTCTGACCCATCTGTAAACTAAACCATTCTCCCGATAATAGGCTCCCTGAGGAGTATGGGACTAGTTTACATTCAACCTATTTAAACAAGACTTTAGGGTTTTATCATCCCGTTGTGCCTTCTTCAGCTCCAATATGTTGGGGCTGGTTAGAGATGAGAGCTCAGGGGCCGATTGAGCGCGTCCTATGTTCTCTCTATTTTTTGTCGACCTTAAGTCACGTTAGGAATCTCCAAGAAACATCTATGTTCTCCCTAAAATAAGAGGGTAGACTAACTCGTCTAAAACTGCGGCATTGATTTTTTCCCTACAAATATCAGCTTGAAACGTCAACTTCCGCAACGGCAAGAGGCATAGGTTCTATACTCTTCCGGGGCCCTTGCATTTCTACAGTTTCACTAGTGTACTGGTGGTCCTTCACCAAAGATGGGGAAACTAGAGCTGAATATTCTAAACCCGAATCATATAAACAAAGTACTCTTTGCTTACCAACAGTTACTTGCTCACTAGTGGGGGATAACTGGGGTTTGGTTGGCATGGCTGGAGGTCATGGTTTGCTTTCGACCTCCTGAACAAACATGCAACGTTATAAAGGCTTGTTTTCGGCCTCTTACAGTCCGACGTTAAGTGCATGTCAGTTTTGCACGACTTGCACCACTGCCGTCCAGTTTCCTGGGCTGAATTGCTCTGTTTCTGCCTGAGGTGATTATGTGGTTGTTGTTGCTGTTGTTTGGCCGTGTTGTGTGTTGTGGTGTTCGTTCTTTGAACATCCGTAGAAGGACGATCTGTTGGTTGTTGGTGACTATCGTGATCGCGCTTCCTGACAGGGTTAACTTCTGCCTGGGCGCTGTGATACTTGTCGGCATATAACACCCGTGCTCAAGAGTTTCGGCCCCGTGCACCGCTAGGAACCGTCTCATGTCAGGTATAAGCGAGTCCTTGAACTGCTCCACTTTGATCATCTCCTGCAGCCTTCGTAAGATTCATCGAATATGCTAAGGGACCTCCACTTCTTCAGGTACGTTTCTAGCTTGGTATCAAATTGTCTAAAGGACTCATCCTTCTGTCGCTTAGCCTCACGGAACTTAATATGAAAAGTCTCTGCGTTGAACTGAAAACGCTGAGGAAAAGCCTTCTTCAACATGTCGTAGTTGTTCTGTTCGTCCGTCGGTATTTTGAGAAACCTATCATAAACAGATGCTATCAGACTCTGGGATAGCTTCATACTGTACTTCTCTCTCTACAAGCCATAGGTAGCTGCTAAGGATTAAAACATAGAGATATAGATGTCTATTTTATACGTACCTTCAAAGTAGACATCTAATTGGAATGAGGTTGCACCTGGCGCCACCCCTGTGACATGTTTCCCCTATCGCTACCTTGCGAACTGCCAGACCCGCCAGTGTTAGAACCAGAATCGACTCTTCTTCCTTCAAATTCTAATTTCTTCAATCTAATGGCGTGGGCTCTGTCCGCCTCCTTTTCGGAATTTGTGCTGTCGGCCTGTTCCTTTGCCAATGCTCTCTCTTTTTCTTCCTGCTGCTTCATGCTTCCTTTGCGCTTCTTTCTCTTCGGCTTCGTGTTTCGTTTGCGCTTCTTTCTCTTTGGCTTTGGCCTGTTCGTACTCTCTTACCAACCTTCTCTCCTCGCGAAGTGTGGATTCCTCTTCTTCTATCCTGATTTTGTCCTTTTTCACAGAAATTGCTACAAAATCTGATACCTCTCTGTCCAATAAGCCCTTTTCTTTAGCAATACTAAGTAAAAGGTGTGGAGGTTTTGTGGTTATTCTGAGCAAGAAGTCTGTTTACAACGGTACACAAAAAAATGCAATTGCTACTTAACTAGTAAAAATACAAATCACAACACCAAATTTGCCACAGCTAATGAACTTCTTAAATCTCCTTAACTTTTGTTCAAAGAAATTATGTTTCTTTTCGATTATTCATATATTCTTTATAAAACTATTTTTACTGCTATTTACGAATGCATCGAATGCTCAGATTTCACAAAATTACTCTCTGACAATATTCTTTCAGTAAATCTGAAACTTCTGCCATTCAAGTCTTGGGGAATAATCCTGAACGGGACCCCCAATTGTCACGGAATGTCTCATATTAGCTCTTCTGTAGTGATCCAACAGTAGCAAAAACTTAAGAGTATCTAATATGGGTCTTCAAAGGTGTCTTTCTTCGCACACGATTACTCTTGGCAGAGTTGTAGATAAAAGGATGATGATGCTTCTATCTCAGAAAACTATGTTGCCCAGCCATCAAGCAGTTCTATTTAGCCACATTGATAGATGTAGGTGCAGGTGTCTGCTATGATGTTTCTTTATTCATGAAGCAAGAAAGGCAGTGTTGCCTGTCAAGTATTTTAATGCTTAGCCCAAGGCGATGATTTACAGATATGTCAAAACTAGCAAGCAATATACATGGTGAAGAATAAGCTGAACTTTTAGACAGTACAGAAGAAATGATAATGTAGGGAAATATAGGAGAAAGAGACTTGGTATAAACTGTCAACCCTGGTATTAGACCAGTCTAATATAGATACCCCAAGCTACTCTAACAAAGAAAAAAGAATGATAGAATTTTATGTCAGACAGAAATGAGATCAGAAGCAGAACAACGAATAATAACTACATTGTAAAGATCAAGCAGTGACTTCGCAAGTAGTCATATATTCTAACCACTGACACAACAACTGTAAATCAAGAAGTAGTGACAGACGATAAATGAGAGAAAGGAAAATGCCAGTATCATTATGAAGAGCAGCCATTATTGTAGAAAGGTGCCACCAAATGAAGGTCGGCCACCCAGTGAAGGTCGGCCAACCAGTGTTGGAATGTATTGACTTTTTTTGTAAATAATGCTTGCTTTATTTCAACCGATGTTAGCGTGAGGTCTATACATCTGAATGTCCCATCATCATCATCCTATGTGTTCGTCAGAACTGTGGAGAATCATTAAGTGGTTACATTAACTATACGTGATCTGACTGCCTACTGTCGGGTAGTGAAACGAACTATACGATAATACAACATTCTCTCTCAAATATTTGCACATCCGCTGGTACGGCCACAATACTCACACACAAGGTCAAATATTTACAAACGTCTGTAACTACTGTCATGGTTCTATGAACCACTAAGTAAATGATGATCAATGCTCACACACAAGGTCAAGTATTTACAAACGTCTGTAACTACAGTCATTGTTCCATGAACCACTAAGTCAATGATGATCAATACTCACACACACAGTCAAGTATTTACAAACGTCTCTAACTACAGTCATGGTTCCATGAACCACTAAGTCAATGATGATCAATACTCACACACAAGGTCAAGTATTTACAAACGTCTCTAACTACTGTCATGGTTCTATGAACCACTAAGTCAATGATGATCAATACTCACACACAAGGTCAAATATTTACAAACGTCTCTAACTACTGTGATAGTTCTATGAACCACTAAGAGAATGAAAGTCAATACTCACTGTGACAGGCAGCGTGTGGGAGAATGGGTCTCTGATTCAGATATGTAAGAAGCTATACAGAAAGTGGTGCAGGTAAAGCGGAATCGTAACAGGTCATAGTGGATGGTGGCACAGGCGTAAGGCGATAAGAAAGAAATGAGAGGCATGGGAAGTACAAATAGAGACGGCCATAGTAAAATGGTAAGAGGTGATGACAGAACGGGATAAGGAGAAGGATAGTGGGATATAAGAAAGATAGAGAGTGATAAATAAAGGTCACAAAGAAAGGAAGTTACATATGCAATAAGGAGAGGTAAACTAAGTAAGTACGGTAGAGGCGAAATAGGAACGACGGGGACAGGAAGATGCGGTAAACGGGAGTAAAGAGATAGATAAGTAGAAATGGATGAATGAGAAACCATTGAAGAAAGCTATGCAACAAAGGAGATAGAAAATTCGATAGAACTTGGGAAATTGTAAGTATTTTGGATAGGGACCGCGGCCAAGGTCACTAGATAGAGGGATTTAGTGGGTGTCAGCACATATAGACAAGTGACCATGATCGTTAATGAGTCACGTTGTAAATCTTCTATATAGCCCGTAGTAGACAGTTATACGGGAGAAATCATAAGGCATGGGGAGTGTGCAATAGTAAATAGCCGTGGCAGTAGAAATAAGGTCGGAAGGAAGGCAGTATATATAAACGTATAGTCGTTCGAGCAATAAAAGCTCAACGTAAAGTGTGGACATTGAAGGTAGATGGCAGTGCATACTGAGATATAAAATAAAAAAATGGAAATGCCAGTAAATGGTGTTGTTGTAAAATCTGATGGTGACAAATAGGGGCTGAAACAGGGAGCATGTGGAAGAATGGGTCTCGGATGTGAGACAAGGGGAAGTAAACGTAAGTCGAGGATTTAGGTTATGGGATAAAGTCGGTTACTAAATATGGTTTAACTGTTTTGCAAAAGCATGGTGTAAGTTATGTTAGTAAAGAAGAGATTGGGACTTTTAGTATTATTAAACAAAGGGAGACGACTTGTAATTATGTCCCTGGAGGGGTGTATGTAAGTTATTTTGAAAATAGTGCGATCTAAGCAAGTTCGGCGCGGAAGTTAGTGCGTGGAGTAGGTGAACTCTCAGTGACAAAGAATTGTAATTCGAGGTTTGAAGGTTAGTCAGTTGAGATTGAGACGCGCGAGGCGTAGGTAGAGAAAAGGGTTTTCTCCCAAGGGTTATTGGTCATGGCGAGTTCCTTGGATGGGTGCAAACGAGATAGCAAGCCAGAGTCTGGGACCTTTATGTGATCACATAATTATGTTCTGCTATCTAGCTCCCCAAATTCTCATATGCCATGTTGATAGTAAAAAATGCTGGTTGAGCAAAAACCTAGATGTAGTTAATCAAGGTTTTTCTCACGTTGTGTGGGTTTCCAAGATTTTGGAGCAAGAAGGGTTTTTCGCAGGACATAGTGCAAGACAGAAGAGTTCATGGTGAGCAGGTATGATTGCAGTTTTGATTTCAAGATAGACTTTTAGATAAAACAGAGACAGACGTAGTGATCAGGAAAACTCTGTTAGAAAATCAACATCCCTGGCAGTTTTAGGCCATTCTTCAAGCAAGATATACTAACTTTCTTAGAAGATCACCCAGACGACATGACAGTGGAAAAACTAGACGAGAGCAGAGCAGTGACAGAAATGTTCGAGAATATTTGATTTATATATGTCGCTGATTGAGAAAATGTACGAACTGGAATTATATCAAGTTGATTGTAAAATCTATGAGATAAGTTCGCAGAAGAGTGAAGCGGATTCTACTAATTGTAAATACACCTTGAAGTTCGTTTTACTGATGTTGAAGTACAGTGTGTTACTGATTCAGTACGTAATTATTTTCAGCTCTGGACAGAATTATTTTTAAGCCCCAAAAATTTACACATACATAATTTACGTTTACTGACAATGTGTGTCTAATCATGAGTTAAGTATAACATATTATATATCAAATTAAAGTACATTGGATGAACAATATAAATCTATATGCCTTTCTAGTTAATTTTATGTTATGTTTATGTATAACAGATAACATGTACATGGAAAAAAAGATAACTTGAAATTTTGAACAAAAACCTTCGACTTACGTAAGGCTTGTAACATAAATTGTTATCACAATACAGTTTCACTGCTCTCTTTGTACAGGTAATCCATGTAGAAACACAGAAAAAGTAAGAAAGTTATGTTTGTTCACTGTTCACATATTAGTAACATATCCTGTGTGTTTCCGGCCATTATGGCGATACGACAAAACACGATTAAAGATGAAGATAAATGTGAAAAATTCCCTTCAAAAGTAAATAAAAGACGTCGAAGCTTGTTGAAATTTGCCCAGTTTTGTGTTTACTTCCGTTCGAGATAAATTCCGGACAGTATAAAATATCAGAATGGAAAGAAACAAGGAAATAAATCAGCGTCTTTTAAAAGATCTTGCGGATACAGCGGTCGGCCATTGCGTCTTTTAAAAGATCTTGCGTACGGAATCAGTTTAATTAACAGAGTTTTAGAAATCACCAACCATCTGTACGTTTTGTCTCACAGTGAACTCATCACATTGTTTCATCAACGTGTTTACGTTGTCTACACTCACATACTATCCACTGGTTAGGGCAGTGATCTGAGCTTCTATACGAACACATCAACACGCACGGCCACATCACACACAAGGTCAAGTATTTACAAACATCTCTAACTAAAGTGATGGCTCCATAAACCACTAAGTCAATGATGATCAATACTCACACACAAGGTCAAGTATTTACAAACATCTCTAACTAAAGTGATGGTTCCATGAACCACTAAGTCAATGATGATCAATACTCACACACAAGGTCAAGTATTTACATACATTACTAACTACAGTGATGGTTCCACGAACCACTTAGAGAATGATGATAAATACTCACACACAATATCAAGTATTTACAAACATTTCCAAACGTTTACATACTTTTTACCTATATTAAAAGAAATTTAATCTCTACATATATAAAAAGCAATGTCTGTCTGTCTGTCTTTTACTTTAAACCTCAAGAACAGCTGAACCGATTTTGATGAGGTTTTCTTAAGCGTATTGGACATTCCTCTAGAAAGGTCTTAAACTATGTATTATCACGGTAAGACATGAGGAGGCTGGGCAGTGAAGAAATATGTTGCGCAATTCAGAAAATAATAGTGCATGCGGCAAATTAAATACGATACGGCGGCTACACTATAGGAGATATATTAAAACAATGTATGGGGGACTTTTAGGGTTTAACAATTCTACAAAAGTATACATGGGCATATATCCTAGATCAATAGAAAACTCATAATTTATGTTTATAAGTTTTCATTTTAAGCGAAATTCATAACGTTCTGTTTGCTGTTGAATATCGTCGTAACCCCTAAAGATGTACGAAAGAAAACTTACATCGATAGCAAGAACATTTACTAACGATATAAAAAGTTGCTTCATAATTATTTTCAGTTTTCGCTTAATTTCTATATTAAGTTTTTGTTTTTAATTATATCGTAGACAAGGTTTGTTGCCCTCTTTTAAAAACAATTAGGTCTTTTATTTTGGGAGCACTATTAGGCATTATAATCCCACTTGTGGGAAAATAGTAGATTTAGTTTTGTTAGTTATTTTTTAAGACATAGTTTGTATTTATTCTTAGTTAGGTACTTTCATTTCATTGTATTTTAGCTTTACTCTGTGCACATCAAAATACCAAAAGAACTTCATCAGGTGGGTGACTTAGTAACAGAGTAAAGATAATGAGAAGGAGAAGGGAAGCCGAAACGAGTTCAGAAAGAGATGATATTTCTTAAGAGATCGTGAGCGTCATTCCACAAACAAGAGACACCTGCAAAAGGAGAGGATCTTCTCTCTCAAGATAGGATCCGCCACACTGTCCAAAGAGCTAATACGATTCTTACACAGACAGAAACTAGGCTAACTTTGGATAAGGAGCGTCATGTCTCCCAGAGAGCTATTGAGACATGTTCTGAAAGAGATGTTCGTCTCTCTCAAGACAGGCCCCGCCATACTGTTCAAAGAGCTAATGAAACACCTGCAGAGACAGAAGCCTGACTTACTTTGGACAGGAAGCGTCAAATAGAGCCAAAAATAATTCTGCTCAAAGAGAGGATCGGCTATCCGAAGACAGATTGCGCCATATTATCTAAAGAGAAGCTCAATCTTTGCCTAGGACATTGGCCCGTCTGCAGCGCTATCGTCCAGAGACTTGAGGATTGAAAGAGTGCTTTGTCCAAACAAGAACGGTTTACCTGAATATACGGAATCTTATGAATCTGACTACGAAAGGTAACATTTTCGGTACAGTTCGATGTTTCATGTATACAGTGGAGTGCCAAAGGCATGGACTCCCTCATTTACATTTACTGCTTTGGCTTGAGAACAAAATTCGACCAGAAGAAATCGATTCAGTGATTTGTGCCGAACTTCCAGGCAAGAATATTGACCCAAAATTGTATAATATTGTAAATAAGAATATTATACATGGGCCTTGTGGACATTTGAATGTAAAGTCTCCATGTATGGACTCCCATAAATGCATCAAGAAGTACCCGAAACGTTTTCACGTAAATAACATTACAAACGATGATGGATACCCGAATCATCGAAGATGAGAACCTGGCCGAATAGCGACGATAAGAACAGGAAAGCAGGAAATTGACAATCGTTGGGTGATACCATATAACCCAGTTTTACTGAGAACGTTTGACGCGCATATTAGCGTAGAGTACTGCAGTTCAGTAAAATCTATAAAACATGTTAGCAAATATATTAACCAGGGTAGCGATAAAGCCTTATTTGGTCTCAGCAGCCATGATGAGAAAAAACCATTCCAATCCGGACTTCAGAGGCGGTTTGAAAAATTTTTTAGTTTAACATACTCGGAAGATCGCCAACAGTTATGCATTCAGCTGTCTATCTTGAAAATGGCCAACGGGTGTATTTCAACCCTAACAATGCCGCGGATGTTGTTAATAATCCGCGAGATACTACTTTGATGGCCTTTTTCAAATTGTTCTCAAAGGATTCTTTTGCAAGGACTTTAAGGTATGATGAGATTCCGGAATACTATACATGGAATAGAAATAAATTTTAGCGGCAAAAGCAAGGAGTACCAGTTGAACTACACCCAGACGTAATCAAAAGTAACCCTTTGGGGCGTGTCTATACCGTGCATCCCACTAGCGCTGAATGTTTTTATTTGCAGTTGTTACTCCACGTTGTTAAAGGCTTTACTTCTTTTGGAAACTTAAAAACACTTCAGTGTCTCCGATATCCGACATTTCAGGCAGCATTTTAAGCATTGGGTTTAATAACAGATGATGTTTATTGGAACAATAAACTGCAGGAGGCTGCTATGTCCAGTTCACCTAAGTCGCTTGAATATTTATTTGACATTATCTTTGTATTTTGCCACGCATCTGATCCACTATCCCTGAGGCTTTCACACAGAGACAGCATGTCAGAAAGTATTTTACAACGAATTCGCCATAAACAGTCTATAGAAAACTTGCCATACAGCGATGAAATTTAGAATTCTGCTTTAAGTGAACTAAAAATAATTATTCAGGTGTTCTCAGGAAAAAACCTTACAAGAGTTTGGTCTTCCACAAACAAATGATACAGATTCTTCTGCTTTTGACCGACTATACATGCAAGAAACGACATATGATCAACAGGCGTTGCTACAAACTGTGACTAGAGATGAGACCCGCTTGAACACTGATCAACTTACAGTTTACAGCACAGTTCTCGCATGTGTTGAAAATGGTTCAAGACATGTATTCTCTTTTAGATGCACCCAGTGGTACGGGAAAGACTTTCCTTATAAATCTGCTTTTGGCCAAACTAATATCTCGTGGTTATTGCCCTGGCCCTGGCTTCTTCGGAAATAGCTGCGACGTTGCTACAACGGTCCAAGCACTATTTAAGTTGAGAGCACAATGTCGCACAAAAGTTATATCGAAGCCCTAAATAGGACTTTAAAAGATATAAGAGGCAACAATAGACTCATGAGTAGTGTGAACGTATTATTTGCAGACCCGCCCAAACTGTGTAGTGGCAATAGACTCTAAATAGCTTCTTTGAAGAACTGCATAATGGAGGCCACCATCCTGTTAGGTTTTTTGTAGCTGGGAGAAAGTCTGCATACCAAGAATCCCAGATAATTCCCTCCGATCTGTCTTTCAGTTTTAAGAGACTCCAATTTACTATAAAAGTCTGTTTCTCAATGACCATTAATAAAGCACAAGGTCAAACGCTTCACGTGGCCGGCGTCGATTTGAGCGATAAGTGCTTCTCACATGGGCAACTGTAAGTGACATTTTCCCGAGTTAGCACACCGGAACACTTATTCGTGTTGTCACCAAATGACTGTGCTACCAATGTCGTCTACGAAGAAGCCCTCACTTAATTATTTTGTGTGTGTTAGAAGCACAAATCAATGCAATAATGCAACTAAAGTATAAAAAAAAAAAAAAAAAATTAAACCTTCCTAAAACGATTCGCAACAAACCCGACTTGCACACATTCCGACATAGACCCGGGTTAAATCGTGTATGACCGCTATTTATAGATATAGAGGTAAAATCAGTAGACTTAGAAAATATAAATAAACAAGTATATAGATTGAACAAGCCGGAACACTCGAATAAACTTACAACGTAACGGCCAGACAGCAGCTAACGTTATTTAACATAAATATATTTTTTGATGGCTAATTCAAAAGTGAGACCCCCCCCCCCCCCTCCTCCCCCGCCCCCAAACTAGAAAAAAAAATATACAGAGATAACAGTCATGCTGTCAGAATGTTGTTATAAAAATGTATAAAATATACTCCACTTTTAATCTAGAGATCACACCCTTTGTCAGGTTTTGACGGGATGATCAATCTCGGAAATAAGTGAAAAAAAAAACAAAAACAAGTGATATGTCTAGTGTTCTACTTCTTTATTTCTTACGAGTGCCTGAAAACATACCTTTATGTTTGTCTAATATTTATTGATATTTTAAGTTGCAGAGATATAGAAGTTAGGGGAAGGCATCCAATTTTCTTCCAAAGGGGAACAATTTAATTATTAAAAAATATTTAAAACTAAAGAACTGATTTTCATTACTTATTTAAAGGTATCAATTTGCTATACAAAATTATATAAGGCATACAAGATTTTCTTATTTGCATTAGTTCATTTGTTAAATTGTTAAAAATGTCTTTTCTTTCCCGTGTTGCGAGTAAAAAAACTTTAAATAATATGGAATTTGATGCACATGTTAAAGTAGTGAACACTTATATGCTCTGCCACTTTCAATGGTACTATAAACTAACTAAAGTTGGTACAGTCGGAGATGTACACACCAAAATGTTTCATCGGCGCTAACAAGCTCACTTCGACAAACTTGTAAACACATTTTCTTACTTGGTCGTTCCTCCTCTACCCTGGGGACCGGAGTTTCTATGAGGTATGGCGTTCGCCTCTAAGTCTAAAGGCACCGGGGTCGAATCCCAACTCTCACAGCCGTATGTTAACAAAAACAGGGGATAGTTTTGATGACATATTTTTCATGACCACTGGGAACTAATAATATCATACTCCCCTCTGATCCGCTGTGTAGTGAAAACTGATGCCAAGCCTTCTCTGACAAGGGCGAAAAATTAGGAAGTCCCATCTGCAAGTTGCGCACTTTAAAATGGTACAGAGTAAGCCATACGGCTACTGTCGTGGCAGAATTTACATTGGGAATCCTCGCCGGTGCTGTAGAGTTCTTTAGATGTGCTGATATTCTCCTTTAGATCTAAGGGAGGAGATATGAGCACTGATGGAGTTGTCCGTGTGAGATCTAAGGGAGGAGATATGAGCACGGATGGAGTTGACAGTGTGAGATCTAAGGGAGGAGATATGAGCACGGATGGAGTTGACAGTGTGAGATCTAAGGGAGGAGATATGAGCACCAAAAAAGATCTAAGGGAGGAGATATGAGCAGTTGACAGTGTGAGATCTAAGGGATCTAGATAGGAGGAGATATGAGCACGGATGGAGTTGTCCGTGTGAGATCTAAGGGAGGAGATATGAGCACTGATGGAGTTGACAGTGTGAGATCTAAGGGAGGAGATATGAGCACTGATGGAGTTGACCGTGTGAGATCTAAGGGAGGAGATATGAGCACTGATGGAGTTGTCCGTGTGAGATCTAAGGGAGGAGATATGAGCACTGATGGAGTTGACCGTGTGAGATCTAAGGGAGGAGATATGAGCACTGATGGAGTTGACCGTGTGAGATCTAAGGGAGGAGATATGAGCACTGATGGAGTTGTCCGTGTGAGATCTAAGGGAGGAGATATGAGCACTGATGGAGTTGTCCGTGTGAGATCTAAGGGAGGAGATATGAGCACTGATGGAGTTGTCCGTGTGAGATCTAAGGGAGGAGATATGAGCACTGATGGAGTTGACCGTGTGAGATCTAAGGGAGGAGATATGAGCACTGATGGAGTTGTCCGTGTGAGATCTAAGGGAGGAGATATGAGCACTGATGGAGTTGACCGTGTGAGAGTTGTCCGTGTGAGATCTAAGGGAGGAGATATGAGCACTGATGGAGTTGACCGTGTGAGAGATATAACTGATAGAGTTGTCCGTGTGAGATCTAAGGGAGGAGATATGAGCACTGATGGAGTTGTCCGTGTGAGATCAAGGGAGAAGATGATGTCCTGTGAGAAAAGGAGAAACAAACAAAGATCTAAGGGAGGAGATCTACACTGATGGGTGTAGAGGTGTGAGATCCAAGGGACAGATATGAGCACCATGTTGACCTGTGAGATCTGGTAGGAGATATGGCACTGATGGAGTTGTTCCAATGCTAGGGAGGAGATAGAGCACTGATGGAGGATTGTCCTGATGGACCTGATGTGAGATTTATGAGTGCAAGCACCATGTGAGTTCCCGTGTGAGTGTCCTCCGGATTTACATGGTTTACAGATTTAGAGGAGAGATATGAGCACTTGGAGTTGTCCGTGTGAGATCTAATGCAGGAGATTGAGCACTGTCCTTCCGTGTGAGATTGTAGCAGATATGAGCACTGATTAAGTTTTCCGTGTTAGATCTAAGGGAGCAGATATGAGCACTGATGGAGTTTGACCGTGTGAGATCTGGATCCATGGAAACTGTGTGCCCTTATGTGTCGTCGTAGACATTCTTCTTCAATTCTGCAGACGTGGCCAAACCGACGTAACTGGGAATGTGTCACTCGACTGGTCTGAACAATCTGTATATACAAAACATCACAGACAACGGGTCTACGACCTGATTAAGCGTCTAATGTAAATACGAGACAGTCACTGATGGAGGTGGAAGAGTCAGCGAAGATGGTCCTTAAAACAAACAGAAAAACATATTCGTAATGAAGTTTTTGTTTTTATGGATGTACGACGACTTTATTTAGTGACTTTTGTAATTTAATGGTGGGTGCTTCAAACAGAAAGAAATGTTTAACCCGACAGCTACTACATTCATTGCTTCTAAAGTACTGTGTTGTTCCAACTTGTATAAGTTGATTCTCGACTTACGTGATTCTTGTTTCATTATCTTCTTCTTCGTACACTCTCAGACGACTACTTAAGTGTTTTCATTGAAAGCAGTAGTCAGCTTGAGGCTATATGCATCTCCGTAGGGCTTGTCCACGATTGGTACTGGTGTCGGCCATATGCGTTTTCTATGTTCCACATATGCTGGACATCTTTGAAGCATATGTTATGCGGTCACTTTAATGGTGCCGCAGCTAAACTCATTAGTAGTTCATATCTTTTCACAAGACAGGGATCCCCACAAATAGAATTAGCTGCCGACTTGTCTACTAATTCAGACGTGTGGGCCATACTGCATATAATCCAATTGAAATATTCCTAAAGTAGTAGTCTTAGTGAGAAACAAAGTTGTGTAATGAAGAGAGAACGACGAGTTCATAATCTAATTCGAAGCACACACAAAAAAGTGGAGTCTGATAATGATGTGGGGTTGTCGCTTTCAGAAACTGTACCAAGAATAAAACTGTTGGTTGACGAGACAAATAATCAAGGGGTATAACTAATTCGCTTCAATGCAATCTGGTAAACATTTTAAAAAGTTCTTATACTAAAAAGATTGTGTTATATACCAAATAATGTTTTCTTTATGACACATTAATTAATGAGATTAATAGCTCCACGTTTTCCTGAAAATACGGAAACGAGACACTAAAAACTGTGACTGTTAATTCAACACTCTCTTAAAAAACATGTATGCCTTTCTCTTCATTATTTTCATGGTGCGTTGTTGACTTTGTTAGAAATATTAACACTGGCTTTTCGAGAAACTACTGAAATAGTACTCATTTCCCTGTGCTTGAGTGAACGTTATGCTCAGACAATTCGTACAAGGTGACTAATATGAGGTGGTACATGAGGCTGGCAACATCATCATATAAAACTAGTCATATACCAGTGATGGATCATTCCACCACGGACATGCCTATAGTTTTCATGTCTGATCATATGATGACTCATCAGGTTCAATCATCATTTGTTCTTTTACCTAGTCCTCTGCTCCTACATGATTTGTTTCCTTTATCCATACCTTGTACAGAACACTTCTTATGTCCTCTACCCTTTGGAATAATATCTTTATTTTCCTACAGTTGTTATGTTACACCTGTGCTAGACGTTATTTGCTTTGATTATTATCCTCATGCTCAGCCAATACAGCATGAGTTCCTTTTTCTGTCTTTCACTATACGCTATATTAACTGTCATTTTCATGATCTTTTTCTTCGATGCTAGGTTACTTTCGCCCAGCACATTATTTCGTGCTGATAATGCGAGTCGTGGGTTCGATCCCACATATGTCACTTTCTTTACTATCACTTCTGACCTATCCTTTCTTTTACGAAAGGGTTTACCAAGTAACGTACACTGGTCTATAGAATGTCAGGTCTCTTATAATAAAATTTTTAATATTGTTTCATCACCTCCTATTTTGAGGTTACCAGATATAAATCGCATTTATATACACCGCACAGATGCTAGTAATCTCGGTTTGGATGCGGGCCTCTTTCAAGACTTCGACAATGTGTTGCATCCAACATTGTACATCTCTCGCAAGTTGTCGGAGACGGAAAAGAAATACCCATTGATGGAAAAAGAACTGTTAGCTGTCGTTTGGGCTATCCAGAAACTTGAACGTTATTTGGTGGGAGAGCCCTTCATTATCCAAACTGATCAAAAGTCAGAGCTGCTCTACTTAAAAAATATCAGCTTACCGAGGAAGGGTATAGTCTGCGCTTTAAATCCTTACTGCCGGAAACTGGGAAAGATGTCGCTGATTTTATATGCAAAATACGTCTCACACTCGATAGATGGATAGTTGTCAAAAATAGAACAATCCTTTGACGCTCATGAAAGTGTATGTGAGTCACGTAGGCTGGATAAGGCTCTATGGAGTGTTAAGCTGATGGATTTTTTGGTGGGAGAACCTTTGACTATTTTAAAGACAATGGAGCAAACTCTACAAAAAAACTATGATAATGTCAGAGCTGCTCTGCTTAAAAAAATATCAGCTTACTGAGGAAGGGTACCGTCTGCGCTTTAAATCCTTACTGCCGGAAACTGGGAAAGACGTCGCTGATTTCATATGCAAAATACGTCTCACACTCGATAGATGGATAGAGTTGTCAACAATAGAACAATCCTTTATGCTCTTCATGATTTTATGTTGCGTGATAAAGTACTGTCATCAGTTAATGCGACATTCCTCTCGTTCTTACATGAACGGAAGCCTATGAATTTTAAAGATATGGATCAAATCTGTACACAGTTCTGTACTGCACATCCTAATATGTTATATATCCATTCACATATTAGAGAAGAATTGCCCGTTGCGTCGGCCATACAACACAATAATCACTTTCGAAGTCGATCACTCAGTCACGATATAAACTTCCGAACGGGAGATTATAAGAATTTCAATGGTTTCAAAGGGACACCATTTCGTAGTGGTTCACCTTCACAACATAATCGGAGACAGTCCAATAGGCCATATAATTTCAATAAAAATAATTATAGAAATTATCAAGGCCATGCCTTACCAAGCCTCCCTGCTATGTCTACCGCCATGTCAGCATCTATACACGACGGAAGAGGGTCTCTAACGTTGCACAAATGATTTGCCAATAAAATTCCCGTGTCTATTTTATTTGACACTGGATGTTCAACCGTGGGGATTAGACAATCCTTTGTACGCCCGTCATTAGCGACAGGGAATAGTGTCAAATGTGTTACCTTCGGAGGACAGTTGAGACATTCCCAACTGCGATCATAGAAGTAGATACACCATTTTTTTACAGGGAAGATCCAAGCTTGTCTACTTCCTTCACCAATCAGTGATTTAATAATAGGTCGTATACATGGTGTTAAAGAGTGTACCCCACAACAGATTGCTACTTGGGAAAAGCAACACATACATGCTGCCTATGCAGTTACGACTATGCCAAGAGTTTCTTCTCATGTACATACTGCTAACATGCTATGTACTGCTAAGGTCCTGGAATCTAGCATTGAGAATGGTTCCGTTATTCATTACGCCAATTTTGGTACTTCTTTACAACCTTTACGACATGCTTCTGATCGTCGGTGTGCAAATTATATCTCTCCATTACATACTATTATTGAGGAAGAATCCTCTGTTGTGTCTGACACACACACTAATGTTGTCGACACAGCTGAATCTCCATTCAGTCAGGTTAATTACACCTTTAATCCTACACTGACTTCCAATTTCTTTACCACATGTTCGGACTTAGTTATCCGTACATCATTATTTCTTGTCGGATTGTTTACCTTTCTTTCTGGGCCGGTTAGCTCAGCATTTTCTTGGTCATATTCTCTTTGTCACATTCCATACTGTACTTTTAAATTACGATGCACATCCAGATTCACACATGTCTGGTTTTGTATCTTTGTTATCTTTCTAATGTCTTTCTTGTCATTACCCAGTACACAGGCTAGGACATTATTTCATCCTGTACAATCCATACTTTTACCGACTGAGTTTTCTTCGTCTTATAATCTGACGGCTAAACCATCTAAGGCATATATTGGTTTCCATAAAATATCTTTTTTAGGTCATCGTGTGGGCCATGGTCTCCCCGTACTGAAGATAATAATGTTTCAAAAATTCTTAATATCACTGCGCCTAAGACAAAAAAAAACAGATTCACAGTCTTTTGGGTTTAATTCAATTTTATGGAAGATTCATTCCTCATTTATCCACCATCACTGCGTCTTTCTCTAGTTTATTAAAGAAGGGCTCAGCTAACATGATTCGGTGGTTGCAAGAACATCAAATCACGTTGGACCATATAAAATCACTGTTTCCATCTGCACCTGTGTTACGTTTACCAAACGCAGATTTACCTTTTGTCCTTCGCAGTGACGCTTCTAATTTTGGAATCGGGGCCTTATTGATGCAGTCTTACGCAGGCACATTGCATCCACTGATGTTCTTGTCCAGAAAGCTTACACCTACAGAACGTAATTACTCGGTCCTAGATAAAGAACTGCTGGCGTTAGTTTGGTCCATAACCAAGCTACAACGGTTTCTTTTGGGCGCTCACTTTGTCGTCGAAACTGACCAACGCTCACTTAAAGCTCTCCAAACCAGGGATTTAAAGTCTTCAAAGTCTACGAGATACGCCATAGCACTACAGTGTTATAGTTTTTCCATTCGAGCGATTTCTGGTTCAGAAAACGTGTTGGCGGAGTTCTTTCACGTTGTCCTCAAGATTCAACTGAGCCGCTCTGCCTTACATAATGTGACGCCTCTACCCTAACAAGTCATCGATTATGAGTTACTACTTGGGAACGCGTGATCTTCTCATCGTTCAATGACATAACAGTTTTAACAGACGTCCCCGTATTTGCATTTGCATTAACTATTTATGCCTTCGTTGCGTCAACAGTAACATTACAAGGATTTTATATATATATATATCATTCCGTTAATAAAGTGAGATGTGGTGAACTTAGAAAAAGTGCTATAGTTGGAACTTAACAGTTATAACATATGACATCTACACTCCAACTCTATATTAGTACTTCTCGTTGTTGACAGTCTTACTATATAACATTGTGAATTAGTGACTATTTTGGTTACTTCATTCGTACCGACGTGAACAATTCCGGAACTCTTATAACAAAAAGACAACTTAATTAGGATTAGTATTTATTATATATATGTTACAAATCAATTTTATGATTAGATAATCATGCTTTCATATCGCTATTCCTTTTCACATGACATATCTTAGTTAGCAATCTTATCATTCGTACTTCATTGGCGTCGCTAAGTAATTCTACACCCTACTAGGAGTGTTGTTTGATTCGATTTTTTCTTTTAATCTATTTCTCACTCCTATAGTTATGTTGTTACATGTATACTTCAGTTTCAATTTAATTGCTTTCATTTATTTGAAATTTTTCCCATTAGCACTTTGTTTGATTGCTATCACTATTAATCACCTATTTTCACTAGTGTTAAAACATTTTCCACATTTTAATTGATAGTTATTGTACAATTTGGTACATCCCATCTCATTTCTTTGAGTGGAAGTCTCACATCTCTTT
Source organism: Oreohelix idahoensis (assembly GCA_024509875.1). Lineage (NCBI taxonomy): Eukaryota > Metazoa > Mollusca > Gastropoda > Stylommatophora > Oreohelicidae > Oreohelix > Oreohelix idahoensis. The sequence continues at coordinate 14,143 of JAMPIV010002063.1, read as the reverse complement.
CAACACTATTATTAGTTTGATAATCATATCTTATTAATAGTTATTAAATTGATAAATTATATCATATAATTTGATTGACCTCGTCGCGATAATTTAAAAAAAATAAATACATTTATTTTTTTCTCCGGGGGTCGAGGTATACTGTTACGTCCGTTTTCACACAAGTGTTAAGTGTGTGGACTTAACAGATTACCAGATGCCACAATCTAACTTGGTTGGATGTATTTTAGGTACGCATCCACGTAAGTAATAATAACTTATATTTTTTATGCACTAAAGCGCACACATTTGGTGCGATATATTCGTTGGTTGCCAAAGAGCGCTTACGCGTGAGAGAGAGACAAAATGCCGGCTTAAGAAGGCAGACGTTGGTCTATTCCAAGAGTCCCATATTACGTGAAGAGTCTACGAAGATATATTTTGTTACTGTAGAAGTACGTTTCTTGACCATAGTCCGTACTGGCCTTCACTGTAGACGTCGACGATACTGGCCAGTACTGTTGAAGTTTTTGTTTAATTATTATATTTGGAGAACGATATGGTTAGCTGTATAAGGATGTAAAATTTGAGAGTACAGCCATGATAACACACACACACCAATCCACGTATATAAGTCAGGAAAGGTTTTAACGACTGTGGGACGGTTATTCACAGTTTATTACCACAGTAACAAGGACATCATCACATTCAAGACACACTGTCAATAGCACAAGATTGCACTTCATGTAAGTAACATTGATCTACTACCAAGTAGTGTCAGGTAAATAATATCTCTGTGAGTTATCTTCAACGAGCTGCAAGTAGTGCAGTGTAAATAATATCCCTATGACTTCTTTATCACATCTGACCAAACTAGTCAGGTATATCTCTGGCAAAAATAGGCCGCATAGAAGGCGGGCTTCCTTATATAAATAATGTTAATCTTCTTCATCACATCTGACCAAACTAGTCAGGTATATCTCTGGCAAAAATAGGCCGCATAGAAGGCGGGCTTCCTTATATAAATAATGTTAATCTTCTTCATCCCATCTGACCAAACTAGTCAGGTATATCTCTGGCAAAATTAGGCCGCATAGATGGCGGGCTTCCTTATATAAATAATGTTAATCTTCTCTATCTCTACTTCCCGCACCGGGAGTAAGTCACCTCAAAATGTAAAGTTCGTAGCTACAACAAATGGCTTCAAAAGTATTGTTACCTGCTCTGCACTCCAGGAAACAAACACACAAGAAACACTGGCCATTTCCTAGGCTTTACCGAACGATGCCAGAATCACAATCAAGGGGAATCTTAAACATATTTAATACACAAAGAACTCTGATCCCCTTTTACACTGCCAGAAAAACATGGCGGGACACCTTCTCCGCTCGAACCGCCCAGCCAGACTCTCAAACGAAGCAGTCTTCCGGACTTGCCAAAACCTTGGCGCATGCGCGGATCATCGCATGACTTGAGTTTAGTTCACAAACTGGAACGTACTGGGACTGTTCTAAGAAAATCTACGAACAGAACCTTTTATGAGCATGTAGCTAGACAATAGCAAGCCAGGAGGAAAATAACAACTAAATCTAACTTATTCCTGAAAATATTACAACTGGTAAACTCCCTTAGACCACCAATATAAAAAATAAATATATAAAAAAAGTCACATTCCTAACTTACAACAAACTGACTCTTAACAGTTACCTTATAGGAGGTAGTGTCAGCTTCAGTCAATTCTGTCTCGTTTGTATATGTATCTTAAATTGATACCCGCTTTATAAATACCCAGCAAGATCTAGTCAGGGCTTCGGCGTGGTCCTTGATGGCCCGTTGCTAGTGTGTAGGGATCCTCTGAGGGAAAGTATATTTGAATTTAAATGCACTGAAGTTTTCCAGTGAATATTATTATTATTATTATTTTTTTTTTTAATGTAAAACTTTTGCCTCGTTTTGGCGAGGCGCGTCCCGTTCAACCTAGTCGGTTATATTAGGATGCATGTGTTACGGTATATGATATTAACGCCGTCTGCTAAAGGTTACCAGACGTGCAATTGTAAAGGTTAAGACATTTAATATATTGCGATAGATGTTTCAATTACTGAACGCTTCATACACGATCGATTATGACGTGTATAGCGTTGTTTAGGACACAGTCGGTAACTAAGAAACGCTACCCTTTTCACATTGACCGTCAAGCTGTTAAGACGCGTCTGACTCTCCTTCCAATGTTGGGCATGGTATTGCCATACAGATATATTTTATGCAAGTACGGACATGGGTCAGTCCATTGCTATTACGAAGATTTGAAATGATTTAAGGTCAGTACGAAAGTGAAAATTAAGGAAGGATGAATTACAGTCCATAGTATTTGATTTTGTCAGACTCATAGACTCACTGTCGGCCGTTGGAAAACCCCAACCGCGCGTGCATACAGCTATGACAATCTGCATACAGTAATTTGATTATTGGACAAGGACTGATAGGATATCTACATATATATGCCATATATTTTCAAGTTATAATATGTACCTTTGTGATCAACATGCATGAATCGTCTTGACGTGTAAACTGCATTAAATATTTGTGGACTCAATGGAACCGACTTATCACGTCAATCGTATTCCAAGGTTCAATTATTGTTCAGAATCTTCCACCCCTGCATTCGCGTAATCTTACATAGAAGGCACGATACACGATCACTCAAAAATATCAAGAAGATAAAACAATGGCCAGACATTTATAACCGTTTTATTAATATCACATGGAACATTGTTCAGAGCTAACCAAACCACGCCTTGCAACACACCACTTGCAACAGTGGTGCCCGGTGTCTGGGGACGAGAAAACAACCAAAAACAAAAAAAATTTTTTGAATGACTTTCGAAGGAAATATTTACGATCAGTTTTCGATCACATGATCCAGCTGAAGATGACGTGGAACTCAGTCTAATGCCTAACAACGCGACGTCACTGAAATTCGTGTAGGTGAAACTATCGGAGAAACTGAAGTCGTTCTTTTAAGCCTAACCAACGGAAAAATAAGTCATTTGAAGCAGACACAAGAAATGGACTACAGGAGCAGGCAGTCAGGGGCATTAGCCTAGCTGTTGACGACCTATAGCACTGATCGAGGCAACGGGAAAGATAAGTCTAGCTGTTTAACTTGTCGTCATAGCAAAACCGTAATACTGAGTCCATTTTGCTTTGATCAGGCATGTCTATGTATTTTCATGTATATATGTTAAATTTGTTTTCCATCGTATGTATTTGTTGTTAATTCGTGGGAGGAAGGGAGGATGAACTGAAATTAAATTCTGCGGCTCTCACGATGCCTGAATTAATTTCGGTCGTTTCTTAGGGCAGTTAAACGATTGCACCTTTGGAAACCCCATTGAGGTTTGACATTGGACTTGTTGTTCAAATCTGCTATCGTTTGACGATTTTGCGTTAGCTGTACTGTCCCGTAGATAATTGGTGTATTTTATTCGTATTCAGTTAATAATTTTATTCAGTTCTGTACCATGTTCGTTACTATTTCGTCCATTCTCCTCTGACTATCATTTATTTTATGATTATTAAATTTTCGTCCGTTATGAGTCCTGTGACGTCATCATTTTTCGCAGTCATTTTTTTTGTGTACTTGAATATTCAGTTGACCTCCGGTCAGACCTTGCCCTTCATTTGGTCTGTGACATTTCCGCTTATTTTATTTAGTTCATAAATTCATTTTTAATTGTGAAAATGTCTTGTTTGCGTCTTAACATTGTTTGTACCCTTTAGTTGCATCATTGCTTGTCTGTCCTCATAATATATATTAATATTACATTAATAATATGATAATTATATGCAACAATACACTTGTAATTTAATTTAATTAATTTTTTCTAAAATTTAAGGTTAATATGGGACATTGCATAATTATGCAGTGATAGTCCAAGAAAGTAGCACTACAATTTATAATAGATGCCTAGGGCATAATAATATAATATATATATTGACAAAATAAACTAATCTTATATCTACCTTTGAGGTAATAGACCCATTGTATATTATTTAATATACTTTTCTTGTACTAAGAGAGTGACTTAGTACATTGAATAATATAATTACTAGGAATTATACCCAACATTATTGGATATTGAGATTAATTGTGTGATATAATTACCTTATATTTAACAGATATCATAACTATTTATGATATAGTATTATTTAGATACAATATTGTTACAAAATATTGTCTATTAGTTGAACTTAGACATTAAGTTCAGTACTATTGTGATTACTTATATTGAATATTTCTAATTTGAGTAAGTATAATAATTACTCTGAAGCTACTATTGACTATTTTAATCAGTAATTATCAATAATTACTTACAGATAAAAGTCAAAATGCTTACTATAGACCATTTCGTTAAGATTGGTCGTGAATATGGTTATAAATCTCAAGAACTTCGTCAATTTGCTGAATCAGAACTGGAAAAATATGAAACAAAAGAAGAAGAAAAAAAAGCTGCATTAAAGAAAGAGGAAGAAGAGAAAAAAGCTGCATTAAAGAAAGAGGAAGCAGAACTTGAGATGAAGCAAATTGCCAAGGAAAATAGATTGAGAGAGATTGCTCAACGTGAAAGAGAAGAGCAAAGAACAATCGCCAAACAGGAAGAAGAGAATAAATTGAAACGAGAGGAAATTATTTTACAACAAGAAATGGAATTGGCGCGTATTAAATTGGAGACAGCAAGATTACAAGCACAAAGTGCTGATGCAAACCAGAATAATAACGCACAAAATGGATCATCATCCAGCCAACCTAAATACTTCTACAACTTTAAATTACCCATTTTCAACTTGAACGTCGACGACCTTTCATCGTTCCTGGCACGTTTTGAACAGACTTGCAAATCTAACCATTTGCCTGAAGAGTCATGGGTACTCAAATTAAATGAATTCTTGGTTGGAGAACCATTGACAGCTTCTCAAAATGCTGACCCATCAATAGCTAATAACTACGGTGCTATTAAGTCCTTGCTTTTACGAAGGTTTCACCTGGACGAGGAACACTGTAGGTTGAAATTTAAGGGAATTTTACCTGAATCTCCAAGGGATTTTGCAGGATTCATTGCGAACATACGCAATACATTTAATAGATGGGTTGAACTGGCAGAAGTCAACAAATCATACGACAAATTAGTTGATTTACTACTGCGGGATAAGGTATTATCTTCAGTTAGCCAGCCATTTTTTGCATATTTGCAGGAGCGTAAACCAGGTACTATGGATGAGTTAGAAAAAATTTCTTTAAACTACTGTTCGGCACACCCGAATGCAACCATTTCTAACTCCTCATTAAGAGAACCTCTACCTGTGGCGTCTAATATGGCCTACAATCACAATAACAAACAAAGACATCACAGTGTAGACAGAAGCAGGTTCCAAAGAAATCACAATGTTAACTTTCAGAAGGGACATAATAATGATTTCAACAATAAAAAATGAGTTCAACAGAGGTAGATCACGAGATAGAAATTATTCACCTCAAACAAACTACCACAATGGTCAACATAACACTCATTATAATCGATCACATACTCCCAATAATAATAGTAACTGGAATGGTAATAATCATGGCTCGAGACATCGAGATAATAGTTACTATAGAGGACGACGAGATAATTCTAACAATTATACTCGGAATCGATCTCATTCTCGGGGATCATCTCATTACAACCATAATACAGGGGCGGCAGTTACAAATAATACTACCCCTATAGCTCAGGTCCCACTTGACAATAATACAACACAGTCTTCTGCTGCATGTTTTGCTATTAATTATAATGTGGCAAATAGTTGCCAGCAATGCAATCTTATTTTTTTCAGAAGGCGAAAGAAACAGTGCTTAACTGCGGACATATTATACCACAGGTAGGTCTTGCAGTCAACGATGGAACAGGCCTATTAATTTTTAACAGGGGATTAGTTAATGGATCCGTCGTCTCAGTGTTGAGCTATTCGGGATCCACAACGATTGGTGTACGACAGTCGCTGGTACATCCCAGCTGTGCAACGGGGGAATATGTCCGTTGCATGACTTTTGGTGGAACAATAGAGTTTTACCCCACAGCTATTATTCATGTTAACACTCCTTTCTTCACAGGGAACGTAAAAGTATGTATGCTAAAAAAGCCTATAGCTGATTTGATGGTTGGTCGTATACACGGCAGTAAAGATTGTACTCCAGATGAGATTATAGAATGGGAGAAACATAACCTATGCACTGGAAACGCCGTGACGACTAGAGCGCAGACTCAACTCATGGAGAAAGTTGATGATAATAAAATGGATGCAGACAACCAAGAGGAATTTGTAGTCAATTCACCTATTGACAGGGAAACATTTGCAACCAAACAAAAAAAAGGATAAATCTTTAAAAAAATTTTTTAAGTTGGTTGATAAAGTTGACAATCTATCCTCAGGTAATAATAACAAACATTGTTTTGTTATTAAAAAATGACATATTGATTAGATGTTTTAATGACAAATCACAAATGAAACAACAAGTTATGGTCCCATATACTTTTAGACGGTACATTCTTCAACATGCACATGACTCACATTGTGCTGGACATATGGGATATACTCGAACACGATCTCGAGTACTGTCTTCATTCTTTTGGCCAGGGGTGTCAAGAGATATTTCGCAGTATGTACGTTCCTGTACTACATGCCAAGAAGTGAAAGCACGTGGAGCTTTTCACACGGCGCCTATTCAGGCTTGCGATATCTCAGTGAGACCTTTTGACAAAATGGCAATAGACATTATTGGTCCATTGCTACCATCGGCCAGAGGACATAGATTCGTCCTTACGTGCATTGATTTGTGCACACGATGGCCAGAAGCTATCCCATTAAAGACCACCACTACCACAGATGTAGCTGATGCACTACATCTCATCTTTTCTAGAATAGGGTTTCCTAGAAAACTTTTATCAGACCATGGGTCACAGTTTATATCTGACACCATGAAGGAAGTCATGAAAACTTGGGACATTGATAGGAATTTAAGTAGTATTTATCATCCGATGAGTAATGGTGCGGTTGAAAGACTTAACCGTACACTTAAACAACTACTACATAACGTTACTGCTAAGCACCCTCATGACTGGGACAGAGCACTCCCAGCTGTTCTATTTGCTTATCGGGAGGTACCGCATGAACAAACTGGCTTCTCTCCCTTTGAATTAGTTTTTGGTGCTCCCCCAAGAGGTCCTATGGGACTAATAAAAGACTTATTAATTGACGACGAGATGACTCAGGACACTCAGTCATCTTACGAGTACGTGATTAATCTTCGGAAGAACATTATTGAGTCTTGCCAGTTGGCAACAGCTTCTTCTGAGGCTGCAAAAGCTAAGGCTCGATCTCTACAAAATAGGTCTCGACGATTACGCCAATTATTCCCAGGCGACGAGGCTTATGTGTTACTTCCTCACAATAACAATAAATTATTGATATCTTGGAATGGTCCTTACAAAGTCATTGATAAAATTTCCGACGTTGATTACGTCTTAGATATCAAGGGACACAAAAAGATATTTCATATTAACATGCTCAAGCAATTTCATACACGTCCTGAACACTTACAGTCAATTTTTCATGAACTAGATGACAACACAGTATCCACTTGTCATTATACTAACTTATCTGTCATCCAGGAAGAAGAATCTTCTTTTCCTGAGGTACAGTTACCGTTACCTGTACCAGTAGTTCAACCTACTGAATCTTGGCGGGATGTAACCATCTCTTCAACGGTTACACCGCAACAGCGTCTACAGATTGCTAATCTATTACAATCTTATCCAGATGTGTTGACCGACGTCCCGGGTCGCACATCGGCTATCAGTCATGACATTACTCTCAATGATGATACACCTATTCGTGTACATCCCTATTCTGTTCCTTTACATTTCCTTGCTAAAACTACTAAGGAACTTGAACAGATGTTGTCTCTGGGAATCATTGAGACTAGTAATTCGCCATTCTCTTCTCCATTAGTGATTGTCCGGAAGAAGGACAATAACATTAGACTATGCGTTGATTATAGAAAATTAAATGCTAAGACTATAGTTGACAGCGAACCACATCCACTTATCGACGACTTACTGCCACGTCTATCTAACGCAACTATATTTAGTAAGATAGACTTAACTAAAGGTTATTGGCAGATACCACTGACCGAAAAGGCTAAGTACTACACCGCATTTTCCACGCCACAAGGTCTATACCAGTGGAACGTGATGCCTTTTGGGCTTGTTAATGCGCCAGCTACCTTCATTCGCCTGATGCGACAAATTTTATCAGGTAGACCAGACGTTATTACATATATTGACGACATATGCTTGTTTAGTTCGTCGTTTGAGGAACATGTTTCGGGACTTAGATGGGGGTTGTATACTCTAAGGAATTATCATCTAACTGCTAAACCTACAAAGGTGCAAATCGCGTGTAATGAGATAACCTTTTTGGGACATATCATTGGATCGGGATATATCCGAACGTTACCTAGTACAGTCTCAAAATTCTAAACATAGCAGTTCCTCAGACGAAGAAACAGGTCAGGAGTTTGTTAGGACTTGTTCAATATTACAGTAGATTCATACCTAACTTGTCATCCATCACGGCTGTATTGTCTTCATTGTTAAAAAAAGATATGCCGGTGAAGGTGACATGGACTGGTACATGCAATGAAACTTTCAACAAAATTATAAAATTTGTTCTCACATGAACCAATTTTAAGACTTCCCGATGCTTCCAAAAGATTTTTCTTACGAACAGATGCTAGTAACTACGGCATTGGTGCATGCCTGCTCCAGAACCATGATGGCATTCTACACCCCACCTTATATATATCAAGAAAGCTGAAGCCGGCGGAAACGAAGTATTCAACAGTCGACAAGGAAACTTTTGTCTGTGATCTGGGCAATAACGAAGCTGGAAAAATTCTTACTCGGTGCTCCCTTCACCATACAGACGGACCAACGTGCGGTCGCATCCTTGCGTCGATCCAACCACAAAAGCCAGAAACTTGCCAGATATTCAATCATCCTACAACCATTTGAGTTCTCCATTGAACATATTCCTGGCACTGAAAATTGTGTGGCAGATGCATTGTCACGTAATCCTATTGACGACGAATAATCAATATTGACACTCTTAAACTACATCAATCAATACTACAGTGGATTGAACGAAGTATCAACTATAAAGGAACTAACCTTGCCTTCAATTTAAACTGTATAAACACTATATGCATCACAGAATTGAATTAAAAGACAATCAAGGTATATATAGACATTCGAACTTCGTCTAATGTCCATACACGAGATATACGAATATCATTGAACAATCATGGAACAATATCTGACGACAAACCGAACTGATGTTCCTGTGTATACTTAATTCTTGGATGCTAGGATAAATGACATTTCTTTCCAACGTAAACGTTTGAACATTTTGCCTAAAAGAATTCATCAGGATCAAGACTACGGATGGATCATCATATCCTATACTAATTAATTAGTTAACTTAACTTCTTAATTGAATTATTATCAATAAAATGAAATGTGAGAAAAAAAAAAAATGAAATGAAAGAACAAAAAAAAAAAAAAAAAGAGAACGAAATACTAAAAGAAGAAATTATGAAAAGAGAAAATAAATCTCACACAAGTATTAGATTAATAATTTTTTTTTAATGTACCTATACGTTATTTAGTTAGTTAAATTAGATAGTTATTATTCACTAACACTTAACACACACAATTAAGTTAAAACTTATATTCGAATTTCTTTCTATTTCTTCTCACTTAGTTTGTCTTTTCTTCTCTCATAACATCGCATTACATTAGAACCTTAATAATTTAACTCTTAATTTAATTAATTAATTTAATTTTAATTAGTCAAATTAATTCCTATATGACATACTAATACGACAGACCTTACTTTAATTTAATTTTACCATTCACTATTAACATTGGACATTTATTTAGTTGATATAATAATATGTATAATATTGATATATAATGTGATTTAGGTTAGATGACTATGACAAATAGTTAGTTGACATGACCGCAACACGGTTCTACTCAGAACATCGTCGGCCATATGTCACAATTGTGTTAAATTTTTTTTTTTTTTTTTTTTTTTTTTTTTTTGAAAAATTGTTAAGTCGGATAGATATTGAAAAAAAATCTATCGATTTTTTTTTCCCCGGTGTACAGGGAATTGTTACGGTATATGATATTAACGCCGTCTGCTAAAGGTTACCAGACGTGCAATTGTAAAGGTTAAGACATTTAATATATTGCGATAGATGTTTCAATTACTGAACGCTTCATACACGATCGATTATGACGTGTATAGCGTTGTTTAGGACACAGTCGGTAACTAAGAAACGCTACCCTTTTCACATTGACCGTCAAGCTGTTAAGACGCGTCTGACTCTCCTTCCAATGTTGGGCATGGTATTGCCATACAGATATATTTTATGCAAGTACGGACATGGGTCAGTCCATTGCTATTACGAAGATTTGAAATGATTAAAGGTCAGTACGAAAGTGAAAATTAAGGAAGGATGAATTACAGTCCATAGTATTTGATTTTGCCAGACTCATAGACTCACTGTCGGCCGTTGGAAAACCCCAACCGCGCGTGCATACAGCTATGACAATCTGCATACAGTAATTTGATTATTGGACAAGGACTGATAGGATATCTACATATATATGCCATATATTTTCAAGTTATAATATGTACCTTTGTGATCAACATGCATGAATCGTCTTGACGTGTAAACTGTATTAAATATTTGTGGACTCAATGGAACCGACTTATCACGTCAATCGTATTCCAAGGTTCAATTATTGTTCAGAATCTTCCACCCCTGCATTCGCGTAATCTTACATAGAAGGCACGATACACGATCACTCAAGAATATCAAGAAGATAAAACAATGGCCAGACATTTATAACTGTTTTATTAATATCACATGGAACATTGTTCAGAGCTAACCACCACTTTGCAACAGCATGTCCAAATATAAAAGACCCTTAGGTCGGGGTATTTATTGATTTATGTCCGGCTTCTCAGACATTGAATAAGGAGGGAATCTTTAAGCCATGAGATAATTTATGAGGTCCATCAAATGAATATGGGAGGTGGACCTTATCTTCACGATATGCATGCTTGTGATTTAATTTGCAACCGCCAAGTGTAAGCAGTTTTGTCTATCCTGGGATTTTGTCATCGTCTTCCGTTCGTTCATCGAAATTAAAGATGTTTTGATTGGAAAAAAACTTACCATTCCAATGGGTCAAGTATATTATATTACCAAGTTGGTCAAGGACCCTATTTTGATGTTGGACCTAGATTAACCTTGATTTATGTGTTCGAACTCATCACACGACATTTGCATCTTGACACTGTAGTCGGCTACCTGTAGGCCCGACATATACTGACAACGTTTTATGTCAGTGAACATTATTAACTCTAATCAAAACCAATGTATCAATCAAGGCTACGATGTGTTTATTATCCAAGGCAATAAGAACACCACAATGACAGTGACACGCAATAACAGTCGTTGGCCACAATAACAGTGAGGTGGTAACAGTTAAGCCTTCAACAGATATTTCTATATGTTTACTCTATGATAAGTGTATATATTTTCTTATCACTGGAAAATGCTGTGTACATGAAGCCACCACACTGATAAATGTAGAATGTAAACTGTAAATGCAAAGGCGTCACACTGGTACATTACATTGATAAAGGTGACTGTGGTGCATGTAGTTTATGTGTACTAGTCATCTTGATGAAGGTTGATGTGGTATAATTCTGGTTACCACATTGATACAGGTATTATGGTCAACTCAAACCGACACAGTGCTGGGCATACAGGTCACCTTGTCCATGGAGTATTGAGGCCATGACAAGGGACAGTGTTTATGTTGAATGAGAGTGCAAATGTACGTTATGCGAATGGGTGGTACTGTTCCGCAAAGTTGACAAGTAATAAGGCACTCATTCACTCATGTATGAAAGTCAATGATGTCTGGAACTACTGTTGATAATTTCACACATTTAATAGGACGCAAACTCTGACGACACATATATAGTCACTGGAACAGTTTGGCAAAAAACATCACATGCTCGACAAAATGATCTACGACATCAAATATGCATTCATATAGAATGTGGATACAACAGAACATTCGTAGCTAGTCCCTCTGGGTTCTAGTTGTATAACTTTCAAGCCTAACTGACTGATCGCGGTCCATTTAAATGTTTTGTAAACGTTTATTATAAATGGTCTCCCTGACAGAACCTCTTCGGTGTCGAGGAATTACAAGCCGTAATCAGTAGCTTAAGTGACGACAATCTTAAACCACAAGTAGTGGGTTACCATAGTAGACAGATCTCTGTACCATCATCAGATAATAAGGTATCCCTGTTCTCCGAACTGATGATCCGCTTAGGCAAAGGCGATATCCAAAAATGCCCCTAACTTCGATGAGCTTTCGCTCACTCCGAAGCTGCATAATGTGAATGCATAAGTAAAGGCGCTGTCCGATCATAATCAATAATGCTGTGTAGATTATATGCATAATGATGCAATGTATATCATACGAATAATAATGCTGCTGGCAAAATGTCGTCTCGAAAATAGTCAAATCATATACATGTTAGCAGACCATAACATGGCTGCAGAATCTAGGCATTTGAAAAAGGTACAGTAACTGTCTCTCTTTACCTTATCATCCTAGAAAAACACTAGAAAAATATAGCACCCCCGCCTTCCTTTGTCGCTAAGAATATATTCTGGGGAGGAACATAGACATAATAGTCACACAGACGATGTCCTACCTTCCCCCAGAATTTCACAGCAATAGCACAAATCTTCGGACTTCTTTCCGTACAGCGATCAGGATCCGCCCAATCATCACGAAGTCTCTCTCGACAACCCCAATTCGAGCGACACATGTGCAGAAACGCGTGGACCCCCGGAGTTCCAACTCAAGATGGGCCGACGAAAATCTAAAGTATTCATAAAAGACCCAAGAGAAAGTAACAGACATAATAAAAATGTACCATCAAAACAAAATCAAGGGTTTATGTACCTTTTGACTAACAACAAAAGTGTTAACAGATAAATACAATATCTTTCTATATATAGATCGTCTATTTTCATTGCCTACAAAAGAATCTGTGCGTAACAGACTAACCAACACCCCCCGGGAAAAAAATGTAAATCATTTTTTCATCTAAGAGCAACATACACTAGGCTCACAAACGCACGAATAATGCGCAGATGAGAAAATATCAGTAATTTATATAATGCCAAATAAGCTAAGTCGACGAATAGATCGACAAGCGAGAATATATCCCTCAACATCTCAGAGAAAGTATTTCTCTAAGTATAAATATTTCCAGAGAAGTGTCACCAACTTATATTAACAATACTGGCAATATCAAAATTCTATCATCCAAAAAATTTATATACAATAAATCCATATTAAGCTACCATGAGTTCATAATTAACAAGGAAGAAATAAAAATCATCAAAGGACCAGCGGTAAATATACATTAATGAACCGCTAAGTGGTGATAACAATGTCAATTATATCACATTACAAATGTGGTAACATATTTTGATATAGAAAAGAACTGTTGTAGGGTTAGACATATTTAGAAAGTCCAAGACATAACAGTTAGTGTGGAATCATGTGGGGCAATCTACCGTCACAACCGAGATCTATCACACCCAGATATTGTTATTTGCTTTGTTGCAACTATTGTTCTGGTTTTGAACCGCAGTTTTCACAACAGCGATTGTGATTTTTACCCTGTTGTTGAAAATATCTACCAGATTGATGTTGTTTTCTTTGAGAACCATTATGATAGCTAGAATAGTTTTTTGTGGTATTCTGTGCTATCCTTCCGAAAGTTTACCAAATTCGTTTGAACCACAATTACGAGGGCTATCAGATTGCCTCCAATTCCCTCTAATCATCAACCCACAAGGGGTAACTGACCACGCTCCCTTGTGAAACACCAATAATCCCACACCTCGGAGAAAGCATCTCAAGCACATCCAAACTGCCACACTCCC
>JAMPIV010002062.1:0-74744 GCA_024509875.1 Oreohelix idahoensis | reverse complement strand
CCCACGATGAATGTAAACAGTAAAAATCTTGTTGGGCGTGTTTCTAAAAAAAAAACAATTCTGGCGCACATATCTTTGAAGTCCCGTTTTAAAAAAGGCATTAAAAATTCGTCGCAGTTTATAACGAATAGATTATGCAGCTAGTTTTGAGCCTTCAGATAAGAGATGGTTAAGTTACTTTCCGTAGTGTACTTACTCAAATTAAAACGCTCCTTTGTTGTAAGTTTTTCACGGATGTAACAACACGTTTTCTCAATACCGGAAAACGTGAACAACAAGCGACGGACCTCGTACAAGCAACTATGTCCTGAAACATTTATTTTAAATCATAACCTGGTTCTAAAGTTAGAGGGACAGACAAGGATATAAAAAAACAAACAAACGAGAGGAGCTTTCGTTGCACTGGGAAGATATATGGAGATCTAGAGAAATCAAGTCCAACACAAAAATCAGTATTTTCAACTCAAATTTCAAGCCAATCATATTGAATGGCTATGAAGCATGGAAAAAAAAAAAAAAAAAAACAACAACAACCAAAAAGCTGCAGACTTTCATAAACGGGTGCTTATCTAGAATCAAAGGGTTCAAATGGCATAACAAGATCACTAATGTGGAACTGATGACAAGAACCAGACAAGTGCCGGTGGAACAAGAGATGAGAAGAAGATGCTGGGGATGGATAGGACATACATTGAGGGAACCTGTTGATAGCATTACAAAGCGGTCCTTTTCCCGGAGCCCCCAAGGTAAGAAATGCAGAGAATAGACCCCCCTTCCCCCCTAAAAACACGGAGAAGAGAACTGGAGACAGAAGTGAAAATCATTATGAAGACGTAGATAGAAACTGAATTGATGGCACGTGACAGAAGGACTTAGCATGTGTTTGTTGAACGCCTATGCTCCTTGGGGAGCTAAAAGGGTGTTGATCGATTGATAACCTGGTTTTGAATTTGCCTAAGTGTCGAGAAAAAAATGACACGTCTATTGGAAACAATCCGGTAGCAAAAGGAAACTCTTTTTCCTTTAGTCGTGACAAATTTCTCATTGTAAAATCTCGGAAGTCAATCAAGTCACGTGTTTGAAATTAAAAATTAAAAAATTCAGATATGAAGGTCAATATCCTTCTAGCACAGTGCTTCTTGAACTTTTAGAGGTACTACATCCCTTATAGAACTTAAGAAGCCTGGCACCTCTTTACAGCATCGTAAGAAGCATCGCACCCTCTTATAGCATCTTAAGCAGCCTCATAAACCATTGTCCTCTAGCTCGCAAAATGTGCCAGAAACGTGAAAAACAGATAAAAGTATATTTTGGGAAAATGTGACTAAGGATCGGTATTTAATTCACGTTGCCACCGTTCTATTTTATATAAAGGTATTTGAGTTATGTATATTTTACAGCGTCATGATGTTTCACTTTCTAAAGTATATGGGATGTCCTCCACCCCTAGAAGGTGGGTCTCGCATCCCAGGGCGGTATAAAAAGATTTTCTGACTTTTTTTTAACCAAAATGAAGTTGGCTGTATAGCGCTCCACCTATGTCCCAGTCTTGACGTATGGATGCGAGTCATGGGCAATGACTAAAACCCACACATGTCAGATTCAAACCTCAGAAATGAGGCCTCTGTGGAAGGTGGTTGAAGTAGCAAGAAGAGACATGGTCTGCAACCAGACGATTCGTCAAGGCCTAAAAACCCAGCCCCTGCAGACCCAAGTAGAACAGTTCCAACTAAGATGGTTTGGCCATGTCTGCAGAATGGGAGAAGATCGGCTACCACGACAAGTATGGGAAACTAAGAGCCAGAGATCCAGACATCCAGGACGACCCAAAGTCCGATGTGAGGACAACATCAGATAGATTCTGAAGGACCGAGGACTAGAATGGCACCAGACCATGAGGAAGACAGCCGATAGGATAGTATGGCGCCCTCTCTTCCAAGCCCCTTGTCGTGGAATATTCTAATCCACATATATAAATTATCAAGTAAATACAAAGCCTAATAAATACATATAATAAATAAAGGAAGAAGAATGGTAAAGAACAGTGCTGTCACAATGACAGTACTCGAAATCCCCTTTGTTTTATGCTTCGTCTGCAAATTGTAACGTTTCCACGTTAAATATAGGCCTTCTGCAACATACACGCGTTTCCCAAACACACAATAAAATGTGCTGCCTTTCTAAGAAAAACCTTGAAATATGCAAGTTGACCTAAATTTTAAATTCCATTCATGTCTTTTTCTACACTGCGTTACCAAAACGAACGAGACAGATGGACAAAAGGATAGCGGGAAGGGAGAGGCAGAAAGCCGAACACTAAACACGCTTCGCGCGATACACAAATGCTGCCATCACGCGTGTAAGACTACAAGCACTAACTTTTTCGGACGGACAGTGATAAATTCACTACCCTTCCCAGAGTTAGGTTTTAAAATCATAAAAAACGCTTATTAGGAAAGATAACAATAGATGGGCTTACGGTTGAAAACATAACAGTACCCAGACAGCACATCTTCGAAACAGGAGGTAGAAAATACAGATTTTGAACGCAGCCACGTAGCTCTTTTAAATTTGGATATTTGGGTTCCTTAGGGCTTGCTGACAAAGAATATGTAAAACGTTACGCAAATAGTCCAGGAATTAATAAATTATACCCAAAATAAAATAGTGGGGATGCCTGACAGCATGGAATCATTTCTGCTCATAAAATTTTTTTATAACATGTTTGAAAAAAAAAAAACCCTGCGTTACAGAAATAGCCTACCATGTAAACTCCAAATTGATTGGAGCGCAACAAATGAAAGACGAACCACGATTGGTCGGACTATAAATACTATCTTGGTTGTTAGGGAGACGTAGAAAGGTAACATTTTTTTCAAACACTTGTCGAAACGTGGCCTCATTGGCTAGACTCGCTGATATACTCACTTAGGAGCTTTAGTTCGAGACCACTAGTGCAAATAATCTTGATAAAGCAACAGTGCGTTGAAGCCAGCTCATGGTTGTGTTAAATAAAAGCCTGGAACATAAGCAGATGGGAATTTGTGCCAGTAATTGTGCCAGAATTCATTGCTAATCAACGTATCTGTGTTTATTTCCATGAAATTGTGGTAAGCTTGAACCATTCAGTATCTTTTAATGAAATTGAATGTAAATTGTTAATTTATGCCTGTATATATATGTGTAGTTCAGTGGCAAACAGGAGATAAAGCCTATAATGCTCCAGCCTGAACAGAGGGTGTCGGAGGGAAGTAAAACGGCATGGAATGGCCAAATTGTACACTGACACCTGGATGATTGATTAGACAGAAATAATGCTGGAAGTGCAGAGGCGTAGTGACCATTAAGGAGGGTAATGCTGGTATAAAGTATTTCAGATGAAGCTGACAGTTGGCCTAACGCTCTGAACTCAATGTTTGTGTTGTATTGTGTTCAGTGTAGAACTAGAGTATCAATTAGTTATGAAGTAGAAGGTATATCCTTCTTGTTTTCAGGGACCGTGGTCTTGATGGTACTGAGCAGCACCTGGTCAGAGCTTTGCTGAATCCAGAGTCGGACAGCATACTCCTTGGTCCATTTAGCTATCAGTGAGGTGTCTCCAGAGCCCAGAGGAGAATTCGAGCAGAGGAGTCCTTTCCTGCCGCCATCACTCAAGATAAGCTGATTTGACCAGCTGAGCTCAACATTATGTCCCCACATCTTGAAATGACTTTGTAAAAATCACCTTAAGAGGGGAATTTAATTGTCTTAATATCAGGAACTGAGAACATCTCCAATACTAGTCCCTAAAGACAAACTATTGAAGTCATGATGACAAATACCAGCAGAGCTTGAACAAAACAAAACCAGTATTACCTCATATTACCACTACACAACTGACACACATAGGATATTTTAATAATATATGTCACTACAATATTCATATTGATAAATTCTGTACATATACTTGTAATTAAAATTGATTGTGATTCCTGGTTCCTTTGTAATTGAATCAGGACACATATTCATTCATATCAGCAATGAATACATATTGTTATTTGAAAAGTTATCAGTGACTCCTTAAGATATCCTTTAGAGTGTTATATGTATGTGAGTGTCCCAGTGTTGTCAAGTATAGTGGAATAAATTAAATTGTTTATCTGTCTGTTGTTGTTTTGACTTACACTTCATCCTACACATACCCTAGACACATAACGTAGTCATCACACTATTGCAGAATAATTCTGACTGAGATATATAGATATGTGGTAGCAAGTAAGGTTATCTATAATACACTACTCTTAATAGATATAGATACCTTCACAGCTGATCTCAGTCAGTACACTAAGTCCCCTATAAATATTTATAACATCCCACTTCACCACATATATTGGGGTCTCGCTCTTGGGATTTTGAATCTTTCCCTATTAAAAAATATTGGGGGTAATTCACTTCAGGGAATATAAGAATTAAAAGGTATCCTTGGGTGGAATTAAATAAGGTTGAGCTCACGGTGCCTGTGTTGTCCATTATATATATTTAGAATTTGAATTGTTGGTTAGACATTGTAGAAATTTACCTGATAGACAATGGCGGACCTGGCCAAGTTTCGATCTGCTGCTGTACAGACTGCAAAAGAGTTAGGATTAGATGGGCAAGTTATGGTTGCCTATGTCACCACGGAATGTGACAAATTTATTGAACGCGAAGAAAGAAGATTAGAAAAAGAAGCCGAAAGAAGGTTACAAGCTGAGGCTGAGGCTAAGAAATTGGAAGCAGAAAGAGAAGACAAAAGATTAGCTGCAGAAAGAGAAGAGAAAAGATTAGCTGCAGAAAGAGAAGAGAAGAAATTAGCTGCAGAAAGAGAAGAGAAGAAATTAGCTGCAGAAAGAGAAGAGAAGAGATTAGCTGCAGAGAGGGAAGCAGAAAAGGAGGAGAAAAGATTACAAAGGGAACATGAATTACGACTAAGGGAGTTTGAGTTTCAAGGCCATGCTCATGAAAATGGTGCCAGTCCCTTTGCCTCTGATGCTACGGTTATTCAGGGAGCCTCAACCTCAGCTATGAATTTTCATTTAGATCATTTTGTTGAGAAAGACGATGATATTGAGAGCTATATAAATCGGTATGAACTATTAGCTACCACGTATGGGTTAGAGAGAGAAAGGTGGAGCTTAAAGTTATCTCAGGGACTTCGTGGGGCAGCTTATGAAGTTTTTTGCAAAAATGAGCAGAGGTGATCAGGAAAATTATGACATGCTAAAGCAGGCTCTTTTGTTAAGGTATGAAAAGAATGCAGAGTTTTACAGGAAAAAATTTAGGAATGCTAAACTACTGTCAGGTGAAACCTATCACCAGTTCTCTGCACGAATAGAGACATACTTGGAGAAATGGACTTCTCTGGGGGAAAACCCAAGATCTTAAGGAAATGGTCCTTATAGAGCAACTAAGAGAGTCCATGGCTCCAGACCTGAGAAAGTTTCTCATGGAACAAGGTGCAGAGAGGCTGGATGAGTTGCTAAATGTTGCTGAAAGGTATCAAGCAGCTCAAGCAGAGGTAACAGGTAATAAAAAGAAACAAGTGGATAACTTTAGGGCACCACAGAACTTTAATAAATTTGATCCTAGAGATCAAAATAAAGGTAAGCACCAATTTGATAGGCCACGGTATGACAATAAAAATAAATTCCCACAATTCGATGAAAGGAAATATAATGAAAGAAAATCTTTCAACCAAGGAAAAAGGTGGTGTAAGAATTGTCAGATGGACAATCATGACACTGACCATTGTAGAAGGAAACCTGTGTATATGGCAACCCTTCAGGTCAGGTCGACCTCAAGACAGGAGGAGGATATTATGTTAGATACCACTCCAGAAGAGATGAGGAAGGCACAGGCTGAGGACAAAACACTCAAGCCTTGTTTCAGAAAATTGTCAACTTGTCATACAACTCCAGGCAAGGGAGATTTTTACATGAAAAAACAAGTTGATGTATAGGAAGACTGGAGCTAGATCCAAAGGTCAAGGACAGCTGGTACTTCCTAAAAGATATAGGGCAGACTTAATAAGGAGCCTACATGTGAAACCAGATGGGGACCATGAGAAGATAGTTACCATCATTCAAAAGGTGGCTCACAATTATTATTGGCCCAAAGCAAGATGGGACATTGAGAATTTTGTAGAAAGGTGTAGCATAGCACATGAGGGAACACCCACAAGGGGGAACATGGATCAGGACCTGGACACGCCCCGGGGCAAAATTAGGCCTGATAATAAAAAGAAATATAAATTTGAAAAAGTGGACCAAATGGAATGGGAAGCCCCTTTTCACGGACAAGCTTCACTTAACTGTTTTACAATGGCCACTATGCGGAGAGTGCAAAAAGATGTC
The DNA here is from genome assembly GCA_024509875.1 of Oreohelix idahoensis. Taxonomy (NCBI): domain Eukaryota; kingdom Metazoa; phylum Mollusca; class Gastropoda; order Stylommatophora; family Oreohelicidae; genus Oreohelix; species Oreohelix idahoensis. Next base: position 68,373 of record JAMPIV010002062.1, on the reverse strand, counting down.
TTACCCCAGGATAAGCCGAAAATCCCTCAATCGGACTTAAACAAACTGGAGGAAGAGGATGTAGGGAGGAAATCTCTCATCAAGAATTTTAAGTGGGGAGAAAGCCCCAAAAGAAAAATTGGTAGCGGTCGTTTTGTGAATGATAATTCTGGGAGGAAAAATCATCACTATAAAGCTTCGAGTGGAAGAGACCATACCGGTGCATGGACAAATAGGTCCACACAATTAAAGGTCCATATGTAGCTATGTTAAGAACGTGGACTGATGAAAAGGCAGAGGAAAACATTACATCTTCATACCAATATGTGAATGAGCTGACCACTCGGTTAAAAACTGGCTGGAAACTTGCCAATGAAAATTTGAAACAAGCCAGGAAGAAACATGCTGCCTATTATAACAGGAAGGCGAAAGACAGAAATTTGGCTGTGGGAGAGAAAGTACTGCTTCTTTTGCCTGGGAGTCAGAATAAGTTACAAATTGGATGGCAGGGTCCATATACAGTTTTAGAGAAGGTGTCTAGAACAAATTATAAGATAGATAAGAAGGGGAAAGAAAAAATCTATCATGTGAATCTCCTGAAGAAATATTTGGAAAGAGAACATCAGGAAGAGACACACTTGTTGACCTTGTCCATCGCCATGGAGATGAAAAAGGAACCACTTTCCTCATTTGAATATCCATTACACCCCTGTGAGACAGCAGCACAGGTGAAAATCAGTACACATTTAACGAAAACTCAGAAAGAGAGAGTGCAACAGGTTCTAAATAATCATGCAGAGGTGTTAACAGACCGACCAGGGCATACAAACATATTGGAATATGATATGAAACTAATAGACTCCACACCTGTCTGTATGAAACCATATTCGATTCCGTTTGCTAAGGAGAAAGCTTTGAAGGAAGAGATAGACTATCTATTGAAGGAAGGAATTATTTCACACAGTGAATCTTCGTATAGTTCCGGTGTTGTACTCTTAAGGAAGCCCTCTGGAGAACATAGACTCTGTATAGATTACAGGAGACTGAATGCTATTACAGAAGGACAGGTGGATCCATTGCCGGATACAAATCAGCTGTTTGCCAGACTAAATAAAGCTAAATATTTCTCAAAAGTGGATCTGAGTAAAGGATACTATCAGATTCCAGTAAAGCCTGAGGTTAGACCATACCTAGCTTTTAGTACCTCAGAAGGACACTATGAGTTTAATAGATTGCCATTTGGATTGAAGAATGCGCCTAGTGTCTTCTCTAGAATGATGAGAAAATTATTGGATCCTCTGAATAATCCCTGTATAACAAATTTTATTGATCATATCCTTATAGCAACAGAAACATTTGAGGAACACATTGACTCTCTGAACATGCTGTTTGATCGATTAGGGAGGCAAATTTAACAGCCCGACCAACCAAATGTTGCGTTGGATGTAAAGAACTGGAATTTTTGGGACACACAGTTTATCAGGGAAACATGACCCCTGACCCAAAGAATTTAGAGAAACTACAGAAAGCCCCGAGACCACAAACCAAGAAGGACGTGAGATCCTTTGTCTCATTATGTGGTTTCTACCAGAAGTATATCAAAAACTTTAATTCCATATGTGCACCGTTAACTGAATTGACACGTAAAGGACATCCAGATCGCATTACATGGACACCACAATGTGAAATGACTTACCAAGAATTGAAGGAAAAGCTCACAAGTAAACCCATTTTGAAATTACCTGACTTAAGTCAAGAATTCATAGTAAGGACGGATGCAAGTAATATTGGGTTAGGTGCAACTCTACTACAGAAATCAGATGCATTGGATGGGGAATTAAGCCCAGTGGCATATGCTAGCAGAAAGTTGAATAAAGCTGAAATCAACTACTCAACAAGCGAAAAAGAATGTCTTGCAGTAATATGGGCGATAAAGAAATTCAATATTTATCTATATGGGAAGGCATTTAAGTTGCAAACAGACCACAAACCGTTATCGTTTCTAGCACAGGCTAGGCATGAGAACTCCAGGTTACTCCGATGGTCTTTACTTTTGGCTCCATATAATTTTAGCATTGAGTATATATCTGGAAAAACCAATTTGGGAGCGGATTTTCTAAGCCGCCATCCGTGTGATGAGAATCACCGTAAACCCCAGAACTAATAATAAATTTCTCTATGTGTATATAGAATAAAGGACTGACATATAATGTCTGTTTTAAGAGGGGAGGTGTCGTGGAATATTCTAATCCACATATATAAATTATCAAGTAAATACAAAGCCTAATAAATACATATAATAAATAAAGGAAGAAGAATGGTAAAGAACAGTGCTGTCACAATGACAGTACTCGAAATCCCCTTTGTTTTATGCTTCGTCTGCAAATTGTAACGTTTCCACGTTAAATATAGGCCTTCTGCAACATACACGCGTTTCCCAAACACACAATAAAATGTGCTGCCTTTCTAAGAAAAACCTTGAAATATGCAAGTTGACCTAAATTTTAAATTCCATTCATGTCTTTTTCTACACTGCGTTACCAAAACGAACGAGACAGATGGACAAAAGGATAGCGGGAAGGGAGAGGCAGAAAGCCGAACACTAAACACGCTTCGCGCGATACACAAATGCTGCCATCACGCGTGTAAGACTACAAGCACTAACTTTTTTCGGACGGACAGTGATAAATTCACTACCCTTCCCAGAGTTAGGTTTTAAAATCATAAAAAACGCTTATTAGGAAAGATAACAATAGATGGGCTTACGGTTGAAAACATAACAGTACCCAGACAGCACATCTTCGAAACAGGAGGTAGAAAATACATATTTTGAACGCAGCCACGTAGCTCTTTTAAATTTGGATATTTGGGTTCCTTAGGGTTTGCTGACAAAGAATATGTAAAACGTTACGCAAATAGTCCAGGAATTAATAAATTATAACCAAAATAAAATATTGGGGATGCCTGACAGCATAAAATCATTTCTGCTCATAAGATTTTTTTTTAACGTGTTTGAAAAAAATTTACGTTACAGAAATAGCCTACCATGTAAACTCCAAATTGATTGGAGCGCAACAAATGAAAGCCTTACCACGATTGGTCGGGCTATAAATACTATCTTGGTTGTTAGGGGAGACGGGAAAAGATAACATTTTTTCAAACACTTGTCGAAACGTGGCCTCATTGGCTAGACTCGCTGATATACTCACTTAGGAGCGTTAGTTCGAGACCACTAGTGCAAATAATCTTGATAAAGCAACAGTGCGTTGAAGCCAGCTCATGGTTGTGTTAAATAAAAGCCTGGAACATAAGCAGATGGGAATTTGTGCCAGTAATTGTGCCAGAATTCATTGCTAATCAACGTATCTGTGTTTATTTCCATGAAATTGTGGTAAGCTTGAACCATTCAGTATCTTTTAATGAAAATTGAATGTAAATTGTTAATTTATGCCTGTATATATATGTGTAGTTCAGTGGCAAACAGGAGATAAAGCCTATAATGCTCCAGCCTGAACAGAGGGTGTCGGAGGGAAGTAAAAAGGCATGGAATGGCCAAATAGTACACTGACACCTGGATGATTGATTAGACAGAAATAATGCTGGAAGTGCAGAGGCGTAGTGACCATTAAGGAGGGTAATGCTGGTATAAAGTATTTCAGATGAAGCTGACAGTTGGCCTAACGCTCTGAACTCAATGTTTGTGTTGTATTGTGCTCAGTGTAGAACTAGAGTATCAATTAGTTATGAAGTAGAAGGTACATCCTTCTTGTTTTCAGGGACCGTGGTCTTGATGGTACTGAGCAGCACCTGGTCAGAGCTTTGCTGAATCCAGAGTCGGACAGCATACTCCTTGGTCCATTTAGCTATCAGTGAGGTGTCTCCAGAGCCCAGAGGAGAATTCGAGCAGAGGAGTCCTTTCCTGCCGCCATCACTCAAGATAAGCTGATTTGGCCAGCTGAGCTCAACATTATGTCCCCACATCTTGAAATGACTTTGTAAAAATCACCTTAAGAGGGGAATTTAATTGTCTTAATATCAGGAACTGAGAACATCTCCAATACTAGTCCCTAAAGACAAACTATTGAAGTCATGATGACAAATACCAGCAGAGCTTGAACAAAACAAAACCAGTATTACCTCATATTACCACTACACAACTGACACACATAGGATATTTTTAATAATATATGTCACTACAATATTCATATTGATAAATTCTGTACATATACTTGTAATTAAAATTGATTGTGATTCCTGGTTCCTTGGTAATTGAATCAGGACACATATTCATTCATGACAGAAATGAATACATATTGTTATTTGAAAAGTTATCAGTGACTCCTTAAGATATCCTTTAGAGTGTTATATGTATGTGAGTGTCCCAGTGTTGTCAAGTATAGTGGAATAAATTAAATTGTTTATCTGTCTGTTGTTGTTTTGACTTACACTTCATCCTACACATACCCTAGACACATAACGTAGTCATCACACTATTGCAGAATAATTCTGACTGAGATATATAGATATGTGGTAGCAAGTAAGGTTATCTATAATACACTACTCTTAATAGATATAGATACCTTCACAGCTGATCTCAGTCAGTACACTAAGTCCCCTATAAATATTTATAACATCCCACTTCACCACACCCCTACACCTCATGGTAAAAGAGGAACGACTAAGTAAGTAAGTAGAATGATGATTCTATTTAAGGAGGCTTCACAGAATGTTAGAGAAAAGCAAGCATAACAACTGAGATCGTCTATGGTGTCATGAACTTATTATTCTCTCGCCCCTTCTGTGAGGTAATATATTTTCATTCGTATTACTTAGTCGTTCTACTTCTACCATGGGGGTGTAGAGGTTTGCCAGATAGAGCGCCATACTAGCGTACCGGCTATCTTCCTTCTGGCCTGGCTCCAATATATTCCTTTGTCCTTTAGAGATTGTTCATAGTGTTTGTCTCCCAGCAAACTCGTGGTTGTCCTGGAGGTCTGAATCCCTTGCTCTTGGTTTTCCATATTTGTCGTTGTAGCCGAGCTTCTCAATCTGCAAACATGGCCAGACCTTCGCAATTGGGACTGCTCCACTCGAGCTGCAGTGGCTGGGATTTAAGGCCAAGACGTATCGTCCGGTTGCGGATCAATACTTCAAACCACCTTCCTCAGATACCTCATTTCTGAGGTTTGGAACTGGCTTTTGTGGGGTAAAAAAAACCGCAACAGACAAAGAAATAAATTTCTGTTCAAAATAAATGTTAAAAAGGAATGGCTTTTTTAAGTTTTAAATATTCATAGCTATAATGTTTTATCTACATGTTCTGTCTCACTTTCTTTTTCATCCATGTATTATTATTTGCTCAAGTGAAACGTTTTAAAACGAATAATGAAAAAATCCAGTCACCTTTTCAGGAAAATACGTGAAAGCTAAACTGAACACCGATTAAAAAAAAACACGCAGGCGTTTCACTTTTATTGTGTGATGCATTGATCACTGCCAGTAAGTCTTGATTAGTTTGACTACAAAGATTCAAGAAAGTTGTAATGAAAAGGAATTAAATGGCGACAGAAGAATAAGTGCCGTCGTTATGACGTGCACTAGAAAAAAGCACTATATAATTATTTCCACCAGTCATGTTTTGTCGGGTTATAATAATAATAATAACCCCTTCAGTCATTACTGACTATAGAAATGCGCCCCTGAGGTGACAACCCCCATCTGCTTATTTTCCTGATGTTCCTTTCGACGCTTTCTCCTCTCTTCTGCTTGCCGTGAGAGCTTCTTTGTCGGGTTACCTGCTCGTATCTATAGAATCGTATTTGATTAAGGCATCCATTTCTGTTTAAATAAACTTTAGCCAGTAAGATAAGCTACGTTTTTAATAGAGTTATTTATAGCATTCTGTACATATAATTTGTTTTTCTTTATGTCAACAGATTTCAAGATTTACATAAGGTATTCATCGAAGCGCTTCTATCTGCAAATTTTCGGCTGAAGGACTCATTCCCATAGACGTTTGTGGGTAGCTAAGAATTGAAAACTTGAGTTCTAGACTAGGATGATATAAATATACTACAGTATTTGTGAACTCTATCCAAGTGTTTTCAAATATTTAGTCTTGTAACTTTTCGCAGAGATGAAACCAAGTTGCCGGCCTTATGCTGCACTGAGTTTTGTTAAGACTATTCAAAATTCTGGTGTCAACTCAGAAAGATTTGACATCTGTTTCTAACTGACCTATTTGGATTAAAATAAAAAAAATAAAAAAACGAATTGCTATCAGTAATTATTCAAGTGCATTTTAAAAAATATACTTGCCCTTTTTTTGTGGCTTTTCAGATCACGTGAGAATATTTATTTGGTCTTTCATGTGAATATTTCGGATAACTGGGAGTCAAGTGTGAATTTTGTGTTAAAAAGAACAAAAAAAAAAAAAACAAAAAACAACAACAACTCATTTTCAGTGATGGAAACTTGTCTTTCGCTTCTTGAGTGTTCCTAAATGTGACTTGGTTTTGTGAACACAACACAGTGAAGTGAATCACCGCATCTGTGCATTGAGCACAGGAAGGACATCGTAGATTTGTAATGCCATAAGAACCCGTTTTCAGACTTTGCAAGTACATCTGTGATCAGAAACGTTCGATCTTTCAGCGGATAACATTGCCAAGATGAATAGTGGAACTAGCACCAGGTTCGATTATACAGTAAAGATCATATTACTTGGAGACCACAATGTAGGCAAGAGTTCTTTCCTTGCCGATTTGGCCTCGCTGAAGGATTCTAAAGAATCTGAATGTCGGTGCTTAGACTATAGACCTAATGGACATGTAGATTTGGATATTTGGAAACACGGGAAAAGAATTCTGGCCAAAATAGTGGACACGGGAGGTAAGACACTTTTTTAAAGATTCGCTTTCTACTTAGGTAGATGGATGTGAAAAAATAAAAATGGAAGAAAAAAAAAGAAGTTATTCGTCTTACTAGGACAAAGACAAAGAAAATAGCAAACGTTGCGGCTACAAGACCTTCGTCGGGGAAAGGAAAGAGAGCCAGAGCTAAGTAGGACACATTAGGGAATAAATGGGTGCTTCCCGTAAGACCTGCTAAGACTTAACGTGGCATATTAACTTGATCAGAGATGGCGCCTTGAAAACATAAAATACTGATTCTTTAAATGTTTTCATGGCGCATTTTTGTCTTGTGTTCTTGTAAGAAGAATAACCTTTTTTCGATTTAAAAAAAATTATATTCATCCACCCTACACCACGTTTTACTGCAGTTTCCGTCATCTTCCTCAACCTACCGCTTTCAACGTACTGATGTGGCAATTGCAATAACAGCACGGCTCATTCATTATCTTTCACTATCCCGCTGAGTACAGGTATGCAATAAATATATGCCAAGCCCTCCTAACCTTTGCTAACCGGTCCGGGTCTGTCCACGATTTTTTTTTTCAATCCCCTTTATCTCTATGTCTAATTCCCTTCACCAAGTGTTTTTTTTAAAATCCTGTATGTCTTTTACCGTGGTTATTCTAGCGCAAGGACTGCCTTGCAATGCTATCATCTTGCTTTCTCTGTGTGTGTCCCGTCCAAATCCAATGTCTTCTCCTCATACCTTGTTCCACGGAATACGTTCTGGTTCTTTCAATCAGTTCCACATTAATGATCTTGTCACACCATTTCAGTTCTCCTGATCTCAATCACCTCTTTATGAAAGTCTGTATCTTTGTGGTTGTCATTTTAATGTTGTTCTTCGTGTTTCACAGCCACACAATAGCACCGCCCCTGATGTTTCTGTTGAAGATTATTATTTTTGTGTTACACTTCATATTTTTGTTTTGTTTTGATTACCATATATTTCACAACGCAATGAAAGCCCCTCTCGTCTTTTCTACAGCATTCTCATTTTGATATATAATCTATACTTGTGAACGTCTGTTTGTCCCCTAAAGAAACAGGGTACACAAGTTATTTTGGTAATGAAAGTTAGCCATTAATTGTATTATTTTCCTTAACATTAAATTTTGGGTCAATATATCAATGGATTTAACATTTTTTTTTAAAAGCCCCTAGTTTGGACTATTCATCCTCGTGTGTCTTTTTTTTTGCCCAGAAGTTTTCCAGACAGTTTTCAATTTTGATCCTTTATTTTGGCTTTGCTCGTCAGTTTATATTTGCTTTGCCTTCCTCTTCTTCCGTTCATTTAAAGGTCTTACAAGTATTCCCTTCCCCTGTGGTTTCTATAGTAGGGTATGTTGTTTATAATGATTGGTTGTTACTAGTCTAGTCTTCCCCTGTAGTTTCTATAGTAGGGTATGTTGTTTATAATGATTGGTTGTTACTAGTCTAGTCTTCCCTGTGGCTTCTATAGAAGGGTATGTTGTTTATAATGACTGGTTGTTACAGTCTAGTCTTCTGTGGTTTCTATAGAAGGGTATGTTGTTTATAATGACTGGTTATTACTAGTCAGGTCTTCCCCTGTAGTTTCTATAGTACGGTATGTTGTTTATAATGATTGGTTGTTACTAGTCTAGTCTTCCCCTGTTGTTTCTATAGTAGGGTATGTTGTTTATAATGATTGGTTGTTACTAGTCAAGTCTTCCCTGTGGTTTCTATAGAAGGGTATGTTGTTTATAAGGATTGGTAGTTACTAGTCTAGTCTTCTCCTGTGGTTTCTATAGTAGGGTATGTTGTTTATAATGATTGGTTGTTACTAGTCAAGTCTTCCCTGTGGTTTCTATACAAAGGTATGTTGTTTATAATGATTGGTTGTTACTAGTCAAATCTTCCCTGTGGTTTCTATAGATGGGTATGTTGTTTATAATGACTGGTTGTTACTAGTCAAATCTTCCCTGTGGTTTCTATAGAAGGGTATGTTGTTTATAATGACTGGTTGTTACTAGTCTAGTCTTCCCCTGTGGTTTCTATAGTACGGTATGTTGTTTATAATGATTGGTTGTTACTAGTCTAGTCTTCCCCTGTGGTTTCTATAGTACGGTATGTTGTTTATAATGATTGGTTGCTACTAGTCTAGTCTTCCCCAGTGGTTTCCAAAGAAGGGTATGTTGGTTATATTGATTGGTTGTTACTAGACTAGTCTTCCCCTGTGGTTTCAAAAGTAGGATATGTTGTTTATAATGATTGTTTGTTACTAGTTTAGTCTTCTCCAGTGGTTTCTGTAAGAGGGTATGTTGATTACACTGGTTGCCGTTTCTCGAATATGTATTGATCCATGTCTAATCTCCTGCTATTGTAATTTTTGTCTGGATCTTCTATCCACTTTCCACTTTCCACTTTCTAGTGGACTCTCTTTCCATTCTTGATATTTTTGTTTTAAAAGGGGCAGAAAAAAATCCAATATTTGATTATCACGCGCTGGAGAACAACAAATACAATCACCAAGACGTTACAGACTTATAGTGTGACAAGGTCACCCAGGTCAAGAGGAAGACAGCCAATAGGATAGCATAGCGCTCTCGCTGGCAAACTTCTACACCCCAAGGTAGAAGGGCAACGACTAAGTTAGTAAGTCAGTGACAAGGTCACCAATGTGGAACTGACGACAAGAGCTAGACAAAGTGCCAGTTGAACGGGAATTAAGAAAAAGACACTGGCTATGGATAGGACACACATTGAGAACATCTGTTGATAGCATTACAAGGCAGTCCTTGTTTAGAAAACCCCAGGATAAGAGGCAGAGGGAGACTTTTTAAAATAAAAATAAAAATTTTGCCTCGTTTTGGCGAGGCGCGTCCCGTTCAACCTAGCCGGTTATATTAGGGCGCATATCCAAATATAAAAAGACCTTTAGGTCTTTAGAATTAGTTATGTGTTAGTTATGTGTTAGTTATGTGTTAGTTATGTGTTAGTTATGTGTTAGTTATGTGTTAGTTATGTGTTAGTTATAATAAAGGGAGAATGAAGAATTATTAGAGAAGAGAACTGTAGTGAGAAGTCAAAGAGGTAAGAATGGTATTGAAAGACCTTCAGCTGATGCCTCGGAGCAGGAGGACCTGGTATACATTTGTTGAGGACCTTTACTCCTTGAGGAGGTTACGGGTAAGGAATGAATGAAGGAATTAACTATCAAGGCTAGTCAGAGCGCCAATTTTTCGTCGCTTATTTCCCATGATATAGGCCAAGAAAGGTTTCGGAGTATTACAGCATCGTTCTACAGGGGCGCTCAGGGTTGTCTGCTCTTGTTTGATGCAGAGAAACCAGAGACATTTGGACACGTGCATAACTGGTAGGTTTACAAATCTATCTATCTATCTATCTATCTATCTATCTATCTATCTATCTATCTATCTATCTATCTATCTATCTATCTATCTATCTATCTATCTATCTATCTATCTATCTATCTATCTATCTATCTATCTATCTATCTATCTATCTATCTATCTTCTTAACCCTTTAAAAATAAAGTTCGTTCGTTCGTTGGTTCGTTCGTTCTGTCTGCTTGCCTGTTGGTCGATCTATCTGTCTGTTTATCGGTCTGTCTACCTGCCTGTCTGTCTGCCTGTTGGCCGATCTGTCTATCTGTCTGCCTTTTACACACGCATTCATTATTCATCTTCATCTGTTTAAGCCTTACAATTTATTCCAAGCTTTCTCTTCATCTGTTTTTTTGTTGAGTTGTTTTTGGGTTAAAGCTGATACAGGATGACGTAGTCAGCGCCATGCTGAATCCTTATGTATAGCCTTCTAAGACTTGCCTAGTAGGATACCTTGTTACTTGTCTTGAGAAAACGAAGATGGCTGTATACCGCTCCACCTATGTCCCAGTCTTGACATATGGTCAATGGGCAATGACTACAACCCACAAAAGCCAGATCCAAACTTCAGAAATGAGGTATCTGAGGAAGGTGGTTGAAGTAACAAGAAGAGACATGGTCCGCTACCAGACAATACGTCAAGGCCTTAAATCCCACCCCCTGCAGACCCAAGTAGAACAGTCCCAACTAAGATGGTTTGGCCATGTCTGCAGAATGGGAGAAGATCGACTACCACGGCAAGCATGGGAAACAAAAAGCCAGGGATCTAGACCCCCAGTACGACCCAGAGTCCGCTGGGAGGACAACATTAGACAATCTTTGAAGGACCGAGGACTAGAATGGAACCAGGGCAGGAGGAAGACAGCCGATAGGATAGTCTGGCGCTCTCTCTTCCAAACCTCTACACCTCACGGTTGAAGGGGAACGACTAAGTAAGTAAGTAAGTTACTTGTCTTGTCTCCTTTTTCGGGCCGCAGTAACTCGTTGGCTCGCTTCAATGGTGTCCCGGTAGCTCACATGCCAGTGGAACAAGAGATGAGAAGAAGACGCTGGCGATGAAAAGGACATTGAGGAAACATGTTGATAGCATTACAAGGCAGATCTTGTTCTGGAATCCTTAGGGGAAAGAGAGGTAGAGGTATAAACCCCCCCCCCCCCCAAAAAAAAAAAAACCACACACACACACAAACGCACACATAGAGATGAGAACTGTAATCAGAAGTGAAATTAATGAGGAAGAAGTGGAAAGAACTTGAGCTGATGGTGCGTGGCAGGAGGACTTGGCATGTGATTGTTGAATGACTTTACTCCTTGGGAAGGTATAGGAAATCAACAATTGGTTGATTGTAACTTATAGTTCCTACCTCTGGTCCTGTGTAGTTTCCGTGAACCTGTGAGGAAACAAAGAAGGAATACAATGATCACTACTACCTCATGACGCGAGCAATAGAAGGTTGTGCATTGGGCTGACACACGCATAATGTATAACACATTGCTACACAAACCACCACTACAAGAGGACACGGATGTTTTTTATGCAGGCTTCCTGCAAAGAGCCCATATGCAGTAGTCAGCTCATGCTCCACAGGGAGTGAAAAGGTTTGGTTTGGTTTTTAAGGGCTTTCTTCATTGCACACGGACAACGCCATCAGTGCTCCGATCTCCTCCCTTAGATCACACAAGGAAGGTCTCAGCGCAGTGCACGATCTCCGTAGCACCGGCGAGAATCCCAGTGTGTGTATATATAATGTATAGGAATCACACATTCTATAAATATTTTAGTGGTGGGTAGGTTTCCTAATTTTTAAATTTTGCCAGGGCAGCGGCCTGATAAGCCTACTCTTTACGATTTCCAACTGCCGTGGGATTTTTAACATGCGCAACTTGCACACGGGACCTCCTATTTTTTCGCCCTTATCCGAGAAGGCAAGGCATCCGATCTCACTACCCATGAGACCGGGGCGGGGGGAATGGGGATGGGGGGGGTTATGACGTAATTAGGACCACTGGCTGAAAAAAATATTTTCAATAAAATTATAATCCCTTAACTGGGATTCGAACCCGGTACCTCTTGAATACGAGGCGGAAGCCATATCTCTGAGCCCCTCCGAGTGAAAAGGTAAAAAAAAGGAAGACGTTCCATAATTCAATGCAGCTCATCCTGCTTCCCCATACACATTCAGTTTACTAGACGTACAGATTCCTTGTAAACCCTAGCAAGCCTTCAGAGATTTTAAGATACATTATCTCCGATTGCCATCTCACATATTTAAACAACTCAAGCCGAGACCATAACAATAATTTGCTGACGCGAACATTAACTGTTTCTCCGCCAGTACAGTGTTTCTCAACATTTTGAGAAGCGTGGATAAATAATACGTGGCGGAATATTAAACAGCACACACGTTGTTCAACAAGTTTCAGAAAAATACATCACCAAAGCAAGGGTACGGATGCAGGATTCCTTGTTAGCCATAGAAAGGTGGCCCAGAAGGTGGCTTCTCAAATTCAATGAATTCACATAATTTTACTGGGATAAGCTGATATCTCCACATCGAAGGTTGGCAGCAAGGGATCACTCAGTTAAGCTTTTTCCTGTCTGTGTCTTGATACGATCATCCACCCCATAACGTTGTCTTTCTCGTGGTCGTGTACCTTCAACCATTACTTCTATTATGGTTTTCAACAGGATGTCGCGAAAGGGGAAGACTCAAGCGAAGCATCTTTGTAGACTTAACCAAAACAAAAATGAGTGCTGACCCCATAATTGCGGTATCAACTACTAAACCCATCTGCTCCATACACAGACCCATCTGCTCCATACACAAACCCATCTGCTCCATACGCAGACCCATCTGCTCCATACACAGACCCATCTGCTCCATACACAGACCCACCTGCTCCATACACAGACCCATCTGCTCCATACACAAACCCATCCGCTCCATACACAAACCCATCCGCTCCATACACAGACCCATCCGCTCCATACACAAACCCATCCGCTCCATACACAGACCCATCTGCTCCATACACAAACCCATCTGCTCCATACACAAACCCATCTGCTCCATACACAAACCCATCTGCTCCATACACAGACCCATCTGCTCCATACACAGACCCATCTGCTCCATACACAGACCCATCTGCTCCATACACAAACCCATCTGCTCCATACACAGACCCATCTGCTCCATACACAAACCCATCTGCTCCATACACAAACCCATCTGCTCCATACACAGACCCATCTGCTCCATACACAGACCCATCTGCTCCATACACAAACCCATCTGCTCCATACACAAACCCATCTGCTCCATACACAGACCCATCTGCTCCATACACAAACCCATCCGCTCCATACACAGACCCATATGCTGCTCATACACAAACCCATCTGCTCCATACACAGACCCATCTGCTCCATACACAGACCATCTGCTCCATACACAGACCCATCTGCTCCATACACAGACCCATCTGCTCCATACACCGACCCATCTGCTCCATACACAGTCCCATCTGCTCCTTACACAAATTCCCATTTTGGAAACAGTAATGCTCCCATGAAATGGTAGGAAACAGTAATTGTATTGAGAGAAATAATAGCCAGACAAACTGAAAGAAGAGCCCTAACCTCAGAGTACATAGAGAAACATTATCCAAGCAACACCGGACTCATGCGTTCATAGCTGGATCAGCAACAAAAAATGTCCTGCACAATTAACATCGTGAGCATGCCGTAAGACAAATGTCGAAAATTAGCAGGCACCATCATCTCTATACCGATCCTAAAAAAACAACCAAGAATTCACGACCAAAGGATTGGTATTGTGAATTAATGGTTCCCTCTTCAACCAATCCCACCTAGCAAACGAACATATAGTCACATAAATACATAAAAACATGTAAAAAAGAAGAACCCTGCCAAACAGATTCTTCACAGTCAAGCTGCTGGATCAATCAATTTACTTATCTGTTGTTACAAAAAAAAAAATTCCTCCTCGGTCCAACTTCTGAGCCACAAGGACAGGTGATCCACTAATAGCAGCGACAAGAGTTAGGTTTAGTTTTCAAACATCTGCGCTCGAACAGCAACGCCATTTTTACGTCGTCCTCTTGATAAACTTCATAAAAATTTACTTGAGTGCATGCCATCATCAGGCATAAAACAGCATTGTAGCTCCGTAATGATGTTGAAAAATGTTCTTCCTCCAGGGACTTCACCTTCGGCAACTGATACTTGAATAATTTTGATAACAATTAAAGTTCTTTCATCCCCACACGGTCTGAAAGGTCAGTGTGGTGAGTTGGGATTATATAAATATATTTATAGGGGACTTAGTGTACTGAATGAGATCAGCTGTGAAGGTCTCTGTATCTAATAAGGTTGGTCTGTTACAGAGAACCTTGCTTGCTACCACATTTCGACCTCAATCAGACTTATTCTTGAATTGTATGATGACTTCGTTTAATGTCTAGGGTTATGATAGTGATGAAGTGTAAGTTCACAACAACCAACAGACAGATAAACACCTAAGTTAAGATTCACAACAATTTACAACACTATGACAATCACAAACACATAACACTCTAAAGATTTATCTTAAGTAAGTCAAGTGTTAAATTTTATACAATGTATTAGCTTTTTCAATATATAGATATCCTGATCCTACTACAATGTGAATCAGGAATCACAATCAAATGTAAGCACAATGTTTATGTACAAAAATTTATACAAAAGATCTTTGTCCAGACATATCATAGTATTGTAATATAAGTGTAGTGTTGTGATGTATTATTATGAGGTAATACTGGCTTTTAGTGCTAGGTTGTTGTTTGTCATCACGACTTCATGTGTTTGTTATTGGTGGAAATAATATTAAAGGATTCACAGATTCTGTTTCTTTAGAATTTCTGTCCCTTTTATAATAAAGTTCAGTTCAGGGTTAGTTTATTCAAGGTTGGGCTTTACGTGCTGACATGCTCTTATCTCATAATGCAGCTGCAGGAAACCTGTATCCTCTGCTCGCTTGCTTCTCAGTTTGATAATATGATAGGCAATGGCCGCTATCTTGTGCAGGGAGTCTTCTGCCAACTTTCTGGATCACGCAGTACTCAGACCGGACGATGCAATATCACCATCTATAACACGGTCCCTGAAAGTGAAGGTTATGCATCCTTCTTACTAACTGGTATACAATATTATTCCACACTGAAGTACATGACAGTACAAACAAACATAAAGTTCAGCGCTTTAGGCTAACTGCTAGCTTTTTATGTGACAATATACACCAGTATTCATCTCCCTAATGGTTACAACGCCTCTGCAATTCCAGCTGTAATCCCTTCCATACAATAGGATAGGTGTTATGTTACTATATGGCAATCCAATATATATATATGCAGTTATACTCCTCTCTGACAATCTTTTACATGGTGGAGCAATATCTAGGCTTTGCCTCATGTTTGCTACTGAACCGCACACATACAGACATAGTTTAT
This sequence comes from Oreohelix idahoensis, assembly GCA_024509875.1. NCBI lineage: Eukaryota > Metazoa > Mollusca > Gastropoda > Stylommatophora > Oreohelicidae > Oreohelix > Oreohelix idahoensis. The sequence goes on along the minus strand of JAMPIV010002062.1, from coordinate 52,601 downwards.
CATTTCACATTCAATTTTCATATAAAATACAGATCAAAAATGTCTAGCTTACCACAATTCGTAAGGAAAACACACTAAAGATGACTGGCCCAGTTTGATCTGCGGTATGTCCAAGCTGTTATCATATATTTAATTTTGGATAACACTGCCTGCTCTCATCTCTCAAATGTGTAACGATATGGCGTCCCTTCTAAGATTTCTTCTGCCAATGTCCAGTGTATTGACCAATCGTTTTGAATATATTCAAAAGAGTACCCAGTCATTCCAACATTTTCATTCACTTCTACTCCGTTTCTAGGCATTTATTTGTTATTCATAGGTCACCCAATCCAATTTCTTTTAACTTCAAAGTTCAGCCAATGGCCTCCCACGTACTATCTTAGACTTTCTGTCACTACTATGTTTCAACAAAAATCAGTGATTTCCATCCCAAGCAGATATGACCAAACCTGACAGTATCTCTGTTCTCTATATGTTTTATTACCAATATCTACTTATCTAATGGACTTTTTAGATAATTTATTACATATTCCTAGTCCACTAGCCTTCCTGTACACGAATATATGAATTTCAAGGGGCTAAGTGGTGTAGTTAAGAATACGATCTTTTTTCGATGTTAAGTGTTTAATTTCAACTACCACCTGTTCAATCCTTTACGACTGTACTATCAGTATAAAGTCAGGAGCACTACGTAAAAAATCAGGTTTCCTAATAAGAATTAAACCTGTTTTCAAAACTTAACATCGTATCGTTAGTTTTTTTCACTTGGAGCATCAGATATGGCAACAATACTCCGGTCCTTTCCCTGGGTTTTACCGCAGATATATCGATGATGGCATAGGTCTCACAGATATGTCTGAGACTGATTTACACCGCTTCATCGACTTTGTGAACCACTTTCACCCCACCATCAAGTTCACCTCCCTCGTCTCCACAGTATCTGTCAACTTCCTTGACATTACTATTTCTATCACGCCCTCCGGCCTTAATACCTCAGTATACTACAAGCCGACAGATGCCCACAGCTACCTCCTGTATACCTCTTCTCATCCTCGGGCCTGTCGTGACTCCCTTCCTTTTTTCACAACTTCTCCGCCTCCGCCGTTTATGCCAAGACGACGATGACTTCCACTTACGAGCAAATGAGATGTTGGATTTCTTCCGTAACAGACTTTATCCAGAACATGTTCTCACCTCTGCTCTCCAACGTGTGCTCCCCATCTCTCGTCTGGAAGCCCTCAAACCTCACCATAAATCCACTTCGGATAGAGTCAAATTAATCTTGACCCATCACCCTCACAGTACTACTGTCAAACAGATCCTTTTCCGCCACCTCCCTATCCTCCAAGCTGAGCCTCTGACCCAAAAAGTATTCAGTGAAGCACCTTTGGTGGCATATAGACGTGACAAGAACTTGAAGGATCTTCTTGTTCACAGCCGTCTCCCAAAGGAGAATGCCACTCACTTTGGCACACTACCCTGTGGTCGGACACGATGCAACACGTGCAAGTATGTCATATCAACCCAGAAGGTGTCCTTTCCTAAGGCTACGTACACCATCACTAGTAGCTTCACGTGTGAATCGCGCAATGTCATTTATACGATCATATGTAAACGTTGCTGCAAAACTTATATTGGCCAAACAGGCAAACGACTTGGGGACAGATTCAGCCAGCACTTAAATGACATCGCTCAGCAAAAGTCCACACCAGTTGCTATACACTTCAATGGTCCTGACCACCATGGTCCCATCGACATCCAGGTCAAGCGATCCGATCCTGCTCCTCTGACACTGCCAGCCGAGAACAGCTTGAGAACCGTCTTATCCACCGCATGGGGTGTCTAAAACCAGCCGGTCTCAACACTTTTCACACCTTTGTCTGAGGTCACCCTCTCCTCTCTTGCTCTATTTTACTCTTTCCACTCTTATCCTATTCTTCTATTGTATGCCATATACATTTTTTTATTTCATATTTATTTATCTCCCACTCATTCTGTCCTCTTCTATTGCCGGTCCCCACTTTTATCACGTTGGGTAATTTTTATTTTTCGGTTTCGTTTTTTACTTTCTTACTCTGCCTTGTGTACATCCGGCGGCGGAAGTCACTTTTCTGTTCAGCCACGCGCTTACAAACAGACAGCGATTTTGATAGAATTTCGGTTCTTGCCTTCAGGGAAGTACCCAGTTTTTATTTTATTTAGTTTTTATGTGTCCTATCTAGCCTTCACTTTCTTTCCTTTCCTGACGAAGGCCTTGTGGCCGTAACGTAGACTATTTTCTTTGTCTTTTGTCCTCGTAAGACGAATCACCTTTTTTCGATTTTTTTTCAAACCCATCCATAGTTTTTTTCATCACTGTTTATTTGAAAAAATTAGGCCATGTCCACTGCGAGTTGGTTTATTTTTTAAACACACGGCGAGCTGCTTGTGTGACCGTGTTCCACAGTCCGTCTACCTCTCTCTCTCTCTCTCTCTCTCTCTCTTCTTCTAAGCCCATCTGTCTTTCCAAGGCTAACTTTGTGCGCGATTTTGCACTAGTGTTAGTTTTTAAAATCAAAGTCGTTCAGAAGATTATACTACACATTCTATTTTTAGAACTACGGTTATCACTGTATTGTTAGGCTTAAGCATTTTATTTAGGAACGAACGAGTTAGGACAAGTAGAAATCTTGTGTTAGCCATTACGGCGTTATACAACTAAGGCGTTATCTATACTAGGAAAGCACTGGTCCTTCTCCATTCTTCTTCCTATCGTATTATTTCGTTCTGCTTTACATTTATGTTCTAATTTATATATGGGTATTAGAATTTTTCACCACAATTCTCCCCACTTGAAACAGACATTATATGTCAGTCCTTAATTCTATATACACATAGATAAATTTCTATCTATGCCTGGTGATTACCTTGAGTCTCATCGCACGGATGGCGGCTTAGAAAATCAGCACCTAGGTTAGTTTTTCCAGAAATATATTCTATGCTGAACTGATATGGCTGTAACAGCAAAGACCAGCGTAGTAACCTAGCATTTTCATGCCTGGCTTGCGCTAGAAAAGCCAGGGGTTTGTGATCTGTTTGTAACTTGAATGCCTTCCCATACAGATAAATATTGAATTTCTTGATCGCCCATATCACTGCGAGACATTCTTTTTCACTAGTTGAATAATTTTTTTCAGCTGTATTCAACTTACGACTAGCATATGCCACTGGGGTTAATTCCCCATCCAGTGAATCTGACTTCTGTAACAGGGTGGCACCCAACCCTAGATTACTAGCATCCGTTCTCACAATGAATTCTTGACTTAAGTCAGGTAATTTCAAAATAGGTTTGCTTGTGAGCTTTTCCTTCAATTCTTGGTATGCTAATTCACACTGTGCTGTCCAGGTAATTCGATCTGGATTTCCTTTGCGTGTCAAATCAGTTAACGGTGCACATATGGAGTTAAAGTTTTTGATATATATTTTTGGTAGAAACCACATAATGAGACAAAGGATCTCACGTCTTTCTTTGTTTGTGGCCTCGGTGCTTTTCTCAGTTTTTCCAAATTCTTGGGGTCAGGGGTCATGTTTCCCTGATGGACTGTGTGTCCCAAGAATTCTAATTCTTTACATCCAACGCAACATTTGGTTGGTCGGGCTGTCAAATTCGCCTCTCTAAGTCGATCAAACAACATGTTCAGAGAGTTAATGTGTTCCTCAAACGTTTCTGTCGCTACGAGGATATCATCCATGAAGTTTGTGATGCATGGATTATTCAGGGGATCCAACAATTTTCTCATCATTCTAGAGACGACACTGGGCGCATTTTTCAATCCAAATGGCAATCTGTTAAATTCATAGTGTCCCTCTGATGTACTAAAAGCTAGATAAGGTCTAACCTCAGGCTTTACTGGAATCTGATAGTATCCTTTACTCAGATCCACTTTTGAGAAATATTTAGCTTTATTTAGCCTGGCAAACAACTGATTTGTATCCGGCAATGGCTCCACCTGACCTTCTGTGATAGCATTCAGTCTCCTGTAATCTATACAGAGTCTATGTTCTCCAGAGGGCTTTCTCAACAGAACCACACTGGAACTATACTGAGATTCACTGTGTGAAATAATTCCTTCCTTCAACAAATAGTCTATCTCTTCCTTCAAAGCTTTCTCCTTAGCGAAAGGAATCGAATAGGCTTTCATACAGACTGGTGTTGGGTCTATAAGTTTCATATCATATTCTAATAAGTTTGTATGCCCCGGACGGTCCGTTAGCACCTCTGTATGATCATCTAGAACCTGTTGCAGTCTTTCCTTCTGATTTTTCGTTAAATGTGTACTGATTTTCACCTGTGCCGCTGTCTCACAGGGGTGTAATGGATATTCAAATGATGAAAGTGGTTTCTTTTTTATCTCCATGGCGATGGACAAGGTCAACAAGTGTGTCTCTTCCTGATTTTCTCTTTCCAAATATTTCTTCAGGAGATTCACATGATAGATTTTTTTCTTTCCCCTTCTTATCTATCTTATAATTTGTTCTAGACATCTTCTCTAGAACTGTATATGGACCTTGCCATCCAATTTGCAACTTATTCTGGCTACCGGGTAGAAGAAGCAGTACCTTCTCTCCCACAGCCAAATCTCTGTCTTTTGCTTTCTGACCTATTTTTTCATGCACCGGTATGGTCTCTTCCACTAGAAGCACTGTAGTGATGATTTTTCTTCCCAGAATCATCATTCACAAAACGACCGCTACCAATTTTTTTCTTGGGGCTCTCTCCCCACTTAAAATTCTTTGTGAGAGATTTCCTCTCTCTTGTATCTTCCTCCAGTTCACATAAGTCCGATTGAGGAATTTTCGGCCTATTCTGGGGTAAGACATCTCTTTGTACTCGCTGCATCGTGGCCATGGTAAAACATCCAAGTGAAGACTGTCCGTGAAAAGGGGGGCTCCCATTCCACTTTGTCCACTTTATGAAATTTATTTTTCTTTTCAGTGTCAGGCCTAAGTTTGCCTCGTGGCGTGTCTAGGTCCTGATCACTGTTCCCTCTTGTGGGTGTTCCCTCATGTAATATGCCACATCTTTCTACAAAATTCTCAATGTCAATCATTGCCTTGGGCCAATAATAATTGTGAGCCACCTTTTGAATGATGGTACCTATTTTCTCATGGTCCCCATCTTGTTTCACATGTAAGCTCCTTATTAACTCTGCCTTATACTTGTTAGGAAGTACCAGCTGTCCCTGACCAGTGGATTTAGATCCAGCCTTCCTATAAATCAATTTGTTCTTCATATAGAAGTCTCCTTTTCCTGGAGGTGTATGACAATTTGACAATTTCTTAAAACAAGGCTTGAGGGTCTTATCCCCAGCCTGCGCCTTCCTCATCTCATCTGGAGTGGTATCTATCAGAATATCCTCCTCCTTTCTAGAGGTCGACCTGACCTGAAGGGTGGCCATATACACAGGTTTCCTTCTACAACGGTCAGTATCATGATTGTCCATCCGACAAACTTTACACCACTTCTTTCCTTGGTTGAAAGATTTTCTTTCATCAAATTTCCTTTCATTGAATTGTGGGGTTTTATTTTTATTATCATACCGTGGCCTATCAAACTGGTGCTTACCTTTGTTCTGATCTCTAGGATCAAACTTATTAAAGTTTTGTGGTGCCTTAAAATTGTCTACCTGTTTCTTTTTATTACCAGTTACCTCTGCTTGAGCTGCCTGATATCTTTCAGCGACATTTAGTAACTCACCCAGCCTCTCTGCACCTTGTTCCATGAGAAACTTTCTCAGGTCAGGAGCCAAGGACTCTCTTAGCTGCTCTATAAGGATCATTTCCTTAAGATCTTGGGTTTCCCCCAAAGCAGTCCATTTCTCCAAGTATGTCTCTAACCGTGCAGAGAACTGGTGATATGTCTCACCTAACAGTAGTTTATCATTCCTGAACTTTTTTCTATAAAATTCTCCATTCTTTTCATATCTTAACAAAAGAGCCTGCTTTAACATGTCATAATTGTCTTGGTCATCTCTGCTCATCTTGGCAAAAACTTCATAAGCTGTACCACGAACCCTTGTGATAACTTTAAGCTCCATCTTTCTCTCTCTAACCCATACGTGGTAGCTAATAGTTCATACCTATTTAGGTAGCTCTCTATATCATCGTCTTTCTCAACAACATGATCTAAATGAAAATTCATAGCTGAGGTTGAGGCTCCCTGACTGCCCGTAGCATCGGAGGTAAAAGAACTGGCACCATTTTCAGGAGCATGACCTTGAATTTCTAACTCTCTTAGTCGTAATTCATGCTCCCTCTGCAATCTCCTATCTTCTGCTTCCCTTTCTGCAGCTAATCTTCTTTCTTCTCTTTCTATAGCTAATCTCTTTTCTTCTGCTTCCCTTTCAGCCTTTTTCTCTTCCAACTGGAGCCTCTTTATTTCCGCCTCACGATCCGCCTCCATCTGTAACCTTTTAGCCTCAGCCTCCAATGCCCTAGCCTCTTTGTCAGCCTCAATCTGCAACCTCTTAATTTCCTTGTCAGCCTCTAACTTTCTTTCAGCTTCTTTCTCTAATCTTTTTTCTTACCTGGCAATAAATTTATCACATTCTAAGGTCACATAGTCAATCAAGACTTGACCATCCATGTGCATTTCCCTGGCAGTCTGTACAGCCGCAGATCGAAACTTTGCCAGGTCAGCCATTTTCTAACAGGCAAATTTATACAATGTCTAACTAAACAATTCTATCTATGACTAATTATACTAAGGACAACCACAAGCACTGAAAGCTCAACCTTATTTATTTTCCAGCCAAGAATACCTTTTTAATTTTTATAATTCCCTGAAGTGAGCTACCCAATATAATTGGTGCTTTGAAAAATTCAAATCCCGGGAGCGAGCCCCCAATATATGTGGTGAGTTGGGATTATATAAATATATTTATAGGGGACTTAGTGTACTGAATGAGATCAGCTGTGAAGGTCTCTGTATCTAATAAGGTTGGTGTGTTACAGAGAACCTTGCTTGCTACCACATTTCGACCTCAATCAGACTTATTCTTGAATTGTATGATGACTTCGTTTAATGTCTAGGGTTATGATAGTGATGAAGTGTAAGTTCACAACAACCAACAGACAGATAAACACCTAAGTTAAGATTCACAACAATTTACACACTATGACAATCACAAACACATAACACTCTAAAGATTTATCTTAAGTAAGTCAAGTGTTAAATTTTATACAATGTATTAGCTTTTTCAATATATAGATATCCTGATCCTACTACAGTGTGAATCAGGAATCACAATCAAATGTAAGCACAATGTTTATGTACAAAAATTTATACAAAAGATCTTTGTCCAGACATATCATAGTATTGTAATATAAGTGTAGTGTTGTGATGTATTATTATGAGGTAATACTGGCTTTTAGTGCTAGGTTGTTGTTTGTCATCACGACTTCATGTGTTTGTTATTGGTGGAAATAATATTAAAGGATTCACAGATTCTGTTTCTTTAGAATTTCTGTCCCTTTTATAATAAAGTTCAGTTCAGGGTTAGTTTATTCAAGGTTGGGCTTTACGTGCTGACATGCTCTTATCTCATAATGCAGCTGCAGGAAACCTGTATCCTCTGCTCGCTGACTTCTCAGTTTGATAATATGATAGGCAATGGCCGCTATCTTGTGCAGGGAGTCTGCTGCCAAATTTCTGGATCACGCAGTACTCAGACCGGACGATGCAATATCACCATCTATACCACGGTCCCTGAAAGTGAAGGTTATGCATCCTTCTTACTAACTGGTATACAATATTATTCCACACTGAAGTACATGACAGTACAAACAAACATAAAGTTCAGCGCTTTAGGCTAACTGCTAGCTTTTTATGTGACAATATACACCAGTATTCCTCTCCCTAATGGTTACAACGCCTCTGCAATTCCAGCTGTAATCCCTTCCATACAATAGGATAGGTGTTATGTTACTATATGGCAATCCAATATATATATATGCAGTTATACTCCTCTCTGACAATCTTTTACATGGTGGAGCAATATCTAGGCTTTGCCTCATGTTTGCTACTGAACCGCACACATACAGACATAGTTTATCATTTCACATTCAATTTTAATTGTACATATAAAATACAGATCAAAAATGTCTAGCTTACCACAATTCGTAAGGAAAAACACACTAAAGATGACTGGCACAGTTTTGATCTGCGGTATGTCCAAGCTGTTATCATATATTTAATTTTGGATAACACTGCCTGCTCTCTCATCTCTCAAATGTGTAACGATATGGCGTCCCTTCTAAGATTTCTTCTGCCAATGTCCAGTGTATTGACCAATCGTTTTGAATATATTCAAAAGAGTACCCAGTCATTCCAACATTTTCATTCACTTCTACTCCGTTTCTAGGCATTTATTTGTTATTCATAGGTCACCCAATCCAATTTCTTTTAACTTCAAAGTTCAGCCAATAGCCTCCCACGTACTATCTTAGACTTTCTGTCACTACTATGTTTCAACAAAAATCAGTGATTTCCATCCCAAGCAGATATGACCAAACCTGACAGTATCTCTGTTCTCTATATGTTTTATTACCAATATCTACTTATCTAATGGACTTTTTAGATAATTTATTACATATTCCTGTCACGTAGGGTTTATATTCATTTAATTTCCTACATTTTCTTCCTATTCGTTCACCCAAAATTCTCTCTTTTATTATCTCTGTATTTCATTTTTCCCGTATATTTTTCATCCATTCGTTTTGCGAATATTATTTTCATATAATTCGCAAACTTTACCTGTTGCTTTCTCAAAACTGAGAATCGCGCTAGGACGATATTACGTAGATGTCAGGGCTGCAGGGCGTCAGAAGGCGTGATAAGTCGGTTCGCTGAACATAGGACGTAGCAAATCGTCTACATTCTCACCGAGCGCGCGAGCTTCTTCTCGGCATTAGTCCCGGTGAGGTGTAATACTTTACATCTGCACCGGTCAGTATCCAGACATTTGTCTCGAAAATCCCAAACTGACACGGCGCTCACTTGGGCCATGGTCAGCTGTAGTGTGAAAACTGCCCTACAATGGAGTCAGGCTGTCTGGGATTTGAAACTGACACGCGTACATCGTGGTCAGTAGGTGACAGTTACGACACGCGTTAAGCGGACGTAAATGTTGGGAGTAGGGGAGATAATTTCGCTTGGCGAAGTAAGTTTGGGCCCTTTGTCTGATTTTAAGATATTGGCCAAGTTTGAAACTTTAATTTCATTCTCGCTCATAGACTCCACAGTAGATAGGTCGCTCGAAAACAGAATAGCTGTTAGCGAAGATCTCAGTTTGTTTCGGCAATTTGTCGAACTTCTAGACTTCCAGAAATATTTTCAGCATTTTTTATTCTTAAGTTGTGCGACTACCTGTAATTCTGTGGTTGAGGTAATTAATATGATAGATATATAGATTTTGTGAGTGTTAAAGTGTTAAATCGCTTAATTCATTTTAATCTATTTCTTTAGCGCAGAAGAGAAATAAAGTGGTAGGCTATTATATTTTCTAGGGAAGCATTCAGTGGAAAGCAGAAGGAAATTTAATTTCTAGCTTATAACGGCAATTGTAGCTATTTATGAATTTAATTTAACTGCTAATACTCAGTCGAGTGTATTTTTCTAAACTAACGTATAAACTCTAGAATCGAGCCTCATGAATGATGACGGGATACGCACGTGTTCCTAATTTATGAGGAATGCTGATTTTTAAATATAACTTACGTCACGGGAAGTTTAAATGTTAAGCAAAGCTCTCTGCTTGCAAGTTTAAATGTAAGTTTTAACCAGTACAGATTCTGTTTATTATATTATATGTGTTATTTTTCCTCCACACAGTGAAAGTTTTGGGGTGACCCTAACTTTACCAGCACCTAGTAGTAGTTTCCATACTTGTGAAGAAATAGACAGTCCTTATTTTGAACCACGTGGGTTTTCTCAAGTAACACTGATCTGACGGTGCAAGTTAGACAGAAATACTAATATCCCTATAACGGGTTTTCAAAGACTGTAATGATAAATACTGGACCTTGGAACCAGCACTTAATTTCTTCTAGAAACTCTATATAATTTGCTGCCTGGTGGCGTGAATATTTACAATCATTTCCCGACTAGATTATAGCTTGTGGACAAATCTGTGGTGTGACTAAAGTGAATCCTATACTGAGGGAAGGCACCGACCTGACATTCATCATTTTTTAGAAACCTACGCTATTGACACTGTGCTCTGCTAACTCCCGCGCCTGGACTAATTGTTAGGTGACTTAATCAGACATTTGAACAAATTTGCATACCCAAGTAGTCGTTCCCGGAGACTCCGAGTTAAATACGTCTTTTGGAACTGGGGACTTCTTGGCAGAAGACTGCATTTTTTTTGAGTCTGTGTAAAGATCTAAAATCAATGTGTTCCAAGAGGCAGCGAGCAAAGTCGTGAGTACCTGAATGAGAAGCCATGGCGGAATGAATGAGTGTACGCTGGTCTGAGTGATATTTTCACTATTATATCTTTGACACCCTGTTGCTGTCCTAATTTTTTTTTTCCAATCTGCATAATTTGTTGCTAAGGCTAGAGTTCTTGTGTTTTTGTCTTAGGTTAAATCAGATTTTTTTTTTCTCAAACTCTGTGCATATAATTACGAGATAAAACAAAGAAAAACTCTTAGACTCAAACCCTATGTATCTGTGACTCTGGCGCCATCATCTGTTCTCTTAACGGGGCCGGGCTAAACCTAGAGTTAACACTATAACGGGGCTATCATCCTTGCAACATTTCCTTGATTTTTTTGACTATGTGTATATGTATTTTCCTTGATGTACTTTCTTTGATGTTGTGAGCCGATTTTTCCTGATAATAAAATCGCTCTTGAACTTAATAATCGTGTTTGGTCAGCTCGTTCTAGATAATATATATATCATTGTTATAGTTTTCCCACGTCTGTGTGTTTACCTGTCGTCACGTGTATGTGCGTGCCTGTGAGTGATAGAAATATACGTAATATGTATATTGGTGTAGTCTGTCTGACGCTGTAACAACTGTTGTAGAAGATAGGTGAGAGAGAGAAGAATTCTTTTCACTTTCAGAGACAGCCACTATATCAAAATCTATCATCTCACGTGTGTGGAAATTCTATTACCTTTCACTAACTCTCACTGAGTCTATCACCTATTCAAACCTATTCAGAAGGGACCAAACCTAGTCTTAATTCTCCTATCGGAAATCTACGACAAATGGGGACTCGTTTCCGGTCTTTGAACTTAGAATAGGAAGACGAGTACGACAAACGTGGACTCGTCTATCTGGATTTTGTATTTAAGATTCTTATTCTGTAATAGAGTAAGAGTGTGATGTCTTGTGAGTTGTGTATCTGTTTAAAAAAAATTACCCCCTAGACTAGCGATCTGTTTACGGGCGTGCTGACCACACAAACTAATAAGTTTTTTTTTCCACAGCATCTTTGAATAATATACATTTTGGTTACAGGTTGATTTTGTCGGGATATATGTTAACTGCTGATTGTAATACTAAATGCTGGTAAAGTGGTGAGTGTATAACATTCACTGGGTACTGAGGCAGAACGGCGTTTGAACTAAGTTAAGGAGTGTGTTTCGGACTTTTTTGTCCAGATTAATTCCCTCCCTTACCCGATCTGACTTCAGGGGCGAACTTATAGTGGATTTTTAAAAATTAAGGGATTATTTTTCTCTTTAATGTTTGCAATATTCTTTTGCTTTTCCACTGTAGCAACTTATTTTTCAGAAGTAATCTTAACTACCATTTATTTGGCGTAGTCGTGTTTTGCATTGAGTGCTTTATTGCCGATAATAGCAGCGATAGTTAGATTTTACTTTGGAGGAGGTATCCCAGGGTTAAGGATATCATCTTTTGAATTTTTGGTTTTTTTTTTCTCGTAAGTGGTAGGAACCAGGTTATTCTTTTTCCTATTTGCTATCTCCACGTGTCTCAGTCACTGACATAATATGGCCGAGAGGGCAAAGCTTAGACAACTCCTCAGGGACGAAGCGAGAGAGGAGGGACTGGAAGGAGAAGAAGCGAAAGCTTTTGTCAGGGACGAACTTGAGAGATATGATGCGGAGAGGAAAGAAGAAGAACTAAGGAGGAAAGAAGAAGCAGCGGAGAGGAAGGAAGCGGAAGACCGGCTATTACAGCAGAAGAAGATGGATGAAGAAATGGAAATTCGCAGGATGCAGCATGAGGAAAGAGAGAAGGAGAGACAGCATTTGGAAAGAGAAAATGAGCAACGACGACAGCATGAGTTGGCTCTTAAGGCTCTAGAAGTCCAAAGTCTTGGCGCTGCCTCTACCTCCAGCAATGGAGAGTCTTCTCCTCATTCTTCCTTAACTGATCCTGCTAACACTCAATCTCTTCAACTAAATGCTATGTCTTTCACCCTTGAGTCTTTCCCTTGTCCAAATGAGAAGATTGACACTTGGCTAGAAAAATTTGAGAAAATTGCAAGTCTGTACGGTTTAGAGAGGTCGCGTTGGAACATGAAACTTTCCCAGGCCCTAAAAGGTTCTGCTTATGATGTTTATTCTAAGCTGGAAAGTAGCCAACAAGACGACTACGATGTGTTGAAGAAAGCGTTACTGGAGCGCTTTGAAATGAACGCTCGCAAGTTTTTGCAACTGTTTCGCAACAGCCGGAAAGAGAATTCTGAAACTTTTCACCAGTTCTCATCTCGTCTTAAGGGATATCTAACAAAGTGCCTTGAGCTTTCGCAGCTCCCCTCTACCTATGAAGGTCTTGAGGAACTTGTTCTAACTGAACAAATAAAGAACACTTTGTCTGCTGATACCCGGAGATTTCTCGCTGAGCAGGGGGCAGAAAAACTTGAAGACATTTTGGAAAAGTCTGAGCGTTATCACAATGCGCTGGCTGAACTACCGGCCACAAAGCGGAAACCGACAGAGGAGCATTTTCGAAAACATAACCTAGAGCAATCTTCTCAGGCTTCTAACCAAAACAACCACAGAGAAACTGGACCTCAAAACCCCCCTCCTGAAAAATCCAAGTTCTACAAGAACAAGTACCCCAACCACCCCAAACAGTCTGATCAACCCGACCGCCCTACATGGCAGCGTAGCCAGAAAGGACAAGGTGGCAAAGGGAGAACCCCTGAGCACGGGACATATGATCAGACCGAGCACACCGAGCCGAAACGCATCGGATGCTTATTGACAGTCTCGCAAGGCGGAATTATTGACAGTGATTCCCAACCTGTTGGGGATAGACCCTCAACGCGAGGTACTGTTATTTTGAACGGTTCTCAAACTTCTTGCTTATTTGACACGGGGCTTTCTTACGATTGCATTGTTGCCAGAAACCTGGTCAAACCCGGTCAAGAGACAGCAGAGACCGTCCAACTTTGTGGAGTTCGTAAGAGTGAGGCACCTACAGCGCTTCCCATCGCATTGGTGGAGATACACTCTGACTTTGTCAGAGGCGTGATCAAAGCGGCTGTTATGGATGATCCCATCTACCCAGTCATACTTGGCGGGAGATACGTGTGTATTGGGAAACCGGAAGAGCCGATTGTGGCAGCAGTAACTACAAGAGGGCAAAAAAAAAAAGGAACGGGAGCCTGCGCCAAATTTGTTACCTATGGAACTTAAAGAAGCGCAATACAAGGACCCTACTTTGGCACCCTGCTTTAGGAAACTGCCCATGGCTAAGGAACCCAAACAGCACGGGGACATTTTTTCTGAGGATGGCGTACTTTATCGGAGAACGGGCAAGCCTGACCAAGGTTACAACCAGCTCCTAGTACCGAAACAGTACAGAAGCCAAATCCTAGAAATGGGGCACTCTCTTCCCTTTAGCGGACATATGGGACAGAACGCCACAAACCAACGTATAACCACTCATTATTGGTGGCCAGGAGTAAATACTGATATTATCAGATATGTCAAATCCTGTGCCCAGTGCCAACGTGTACCACCCAAGCAACGGACCCCCCCCCAGTCCACATGGGTGAAATGCCAATAATGGGAACACCATTCGAACGGGTTGTGATCGACATTTTAGGGCCTTTCGAAAGGACTAAAAGAAGGAACAGGTTTATCCTGACCTTAGTCGATACATGCACTTTATGGGCGGAAGCTATCCCGCTAACATGCGCAGATGCCAAGCATGTCGCAGAAGCCCTCGTGCAGATTTTCACTCGGTTGGGATTCCCGCAGCAAGTGTTGACGGATAATGGATCTCCATACCGAAACCTGTTGATGGATGAGATCGTTAAGATCTTGAGGACCCAGCACATCCACACTAAGCCATATACTCCGGCCGGAAATGGGCTCGTGGAACGTGCTAATGGAAACCTCACCATGATGCTAAGTAAGCTGGCACAAGTGAAACCTGAAGATTGGGATCTCTGTATTCCTGCAGCATTATTTGGCTACAGAGAATCTCCTCATACTTCCACAGGATTTCCGCCAGCTACACTCTTATTCGGCAGACCCATTAAGGGCCCGCTTGAAGCCTTACTTCAGTCTCTGACAGACGAGAAGGCGGATGAGACAGTCGTCTCAGCAAGTAAATATGTGTCGGTTTTAAAGGAAAGGTTGAAACTAGGGTGGGACCTAGCAACGACTAACTTTAAGCGAGCTCGCACAAAGCACGCTAACCGATACAGGAAAGTCGCGGAAGAGAGAGAACTGGAAGCAGGAGAGAAAGTTTTGGTGTTACTCCCTACTGAGAACAACCAAAATAAGATCGGATGGCAAGGGCCGTTTACCGTCCTGAAAAAGATTTCTAAGGCTAACTACCAGATCTCTATTGAAGGAAAGGAGAAGGTTTTCCATTTAAATCTCTTAAAGAGATACTTGGAAAAACCAGTGCCAACCTCCGACCATCTCCTGACGATCGCCAAAACTGACGAAGATGATGATAGTGGCAGGGATATTCCACCGCTATCACAGGAAATCTTTCAAAAATGTCAGAAGCGGCGACGCTCTTTCAAGCGCGCATGGGAGACATTCCGGGGGAAGGAAACTTTGAGGAGTGGACTTGAGTAGGAATTGGACAGAGATGGAGGGGGAAGATGAGAGGGAAGAGGACAGACACCCCGAAGCTACGGTTATAGGAAATTAAACTCCATAACGTAGACATGGAGTGCTTCCATATCTTAAAGGGGGGAGGCTCTGTCACGTAGGGTTTATATTCATTTAATTTCCTACATTTTCTTCCTATTCGTTCACCCAAAATTCTCTCTTTTATTATCTCTGTATTTCATTTTTCCCGTATATTTTTCATCCATTCGTTTTGCGAATATTATTTTCATATAATTCGCAAACTTTACCTGTTTTCTTTCTCAAAACTGAGAATCGCGCTAGGACGATATTACGTAGATGTCAGGGCTGCAGGGCGTCAGAAGGCGTGATAAGTCGGTTCGCTGAACATAGGACGTAGCAAATCGTCTACATTCTCACCGAGCGCGCGAGCTTCTTCTCGGCATTAGTCCCGGTGAGGTGTAATACTTTACATCTGCACCGGTCAGTATCCAGACATTTGTCTCGAAAATCCCAAACTGACACGGCGCTCACTTGGGCCATGGTCAGCTGTAGTGTGAAAACTGCCCTACAATGGAGTCAGGCTGTCTGGGATTTGAAACTGACACGCGTACATCGTGGTCAGTAGGTGACAGTTACGACACGCGTTAAGCGGACGTAAATGTTGGGAGTAGGGGAGATAATTTCGCTTGGCGAAGTAAGTTTGGGCCCTTTGTCTGATTTTAAGATATTGGCCAAGTATGAAACTTTAATTTCATTCTCGCTCATAGACTCCACAGTAGATAGGTCGCTCGAAAACAGAATAGCTGTTAGCGAAGATCTCAGTTTGTTTCGGCAATTTGTCGAACTTCTAGACTTCCAGAAATATTTTCAGCATTTTTATTCTTAAGTTGTGCGACTACCTGTAATTCTGTGGTTGAGGTAATTAATATGATAGATATATAGATTTTGTGAGTGTTAAAGTGTTAAATCGCTTAATTCATTTTAATCTATTTCTTTAGCGCAGAAGAGAAATAAAGTGGTAGGCTATTATATTTTCTAGGGAAGCATTCAGTGGAAAGCAGAAGGAAATTTAATTTCTAGCTTATAACGGCAATTGTAGCTATTTATGAATTTAATTTAACTGCTAATACTCAGTCGAGTGTATTTTTCTAAACTAACGTATAAACTCTAGAATCGAGCCTCATGAATGATGACGGGATACGCACGTGTTCCTAATTTATGAGGAATGCTGATTTTTAAATATAACTTACGTCACGGGAAGTTTAAATGTTAAGCAAAGCTCTCTGCTTGCAAGTTTAAATGTAAGTTTTAACCAGTACAGATTCTGTTTATTATATTATATGTGTTATTTTTCCTCCACACAGTGAAAGTTTTGGGGTGACCCTAACTTTACCAGCACCTAGTAGTAGTTTCCATACTTGTGAAGAAATAGACAGTCCTTATTTTGAACCACGTGGGTTTTCTCAAGTAACACTGATCTGACGGTGCAAGTTAGACAGAAATACTAATATCCCTATAACGGGTTTTCAAAGACTGTAATGATAAATACTGGACCTTGGAACCAGCACTTAATTTCTTCTAGAAACTCTATATAATTTGCTGCCTGGTGGCGTGAATATTTACAATCCTTTCCCGACTAGATTATATCTTGTGGACAAATCTGTGGTGTGACTAAAGTGAATCCTATACTGAGGGAAGGCACCGACCGGACATTCATCATTTTTTAGAAACCTACGCTATTGACACTGTGCTCTGCTAACTCCCGCGCCTGGACTAATTGTTAGGTGACTTAATCAGACATTTGAACAAATTTGCATACCCAAGTAGTCGTTCCCGGAGACTCCGAGTTAAATACGTCTTTTGGAACTGGGGACTTCTTGGCAGAAGACTGCATTTTTTTTTGAGTCTGTGTAAAGATCTAAAATCAATGTGTTCCAGGAGGCAGCGAGCAAAGTCGTGAGTACCTGAATGAGAAGCCATGGCGGAATGAATGAGTGTACGCTGGTCTGAGTGATATTTTCACTATTATATCTTTGACACCCTGTTGCTGTCCTAATTTTTTTTTTCCAATCTGCATAATTTGTTGCTAAGGCTAGAGTTCTTGTGGTTTTGTCTTAGGTTAAATCAGATTTTTTTTTTCTCAAACTCTGTGCATATAATTACGAGATAAAACAAAGAAAAACTCTTAGACTCAAACCCTATGTATCTGTGACTCTGGCGCCATCATCTGTTCTCTTAACGGGGCCGGGCTAAACCTAGAGTTAACACTATAACGGGGCTATCATCCTTGCAACATTTCCTTGATTTTTTATGACTATGTGTATATGTATTTTCCTTGATGTACTTTCTTTGATGTTGTGAGCCGATTTTTCCTGATAATAAAATCGCTCTTGAACTTAATAATCGTGTTTGGTCAGCTCGTTCTAGATAATATATATATCATTGTTATAGTTTTCCCACGTCTGTGTGTTTACCTGTCGTCACGTGTATGTGCGTGCCTGTGAGTGATAGAAATATACGTAATATGTATATTGGTGTAGTCTGTCTGACGCTGTAACAACTGTTGTAGAAGATAGGTGAGAGAGAGAAGAATTCTTTTCGCTTTCAGAGACAGCCACTATATCAAAATCTATCATCTCACGTGTGTGGAAATTCTATTACCTTTCACTAACTCTCACTGAGTCTATCACCTATTCAAACCTATTCAGAAGGGACCAAACCTAGTCTTAATTCTCCTATCGGAAATCTACGACAATTCCTAGTCCACTAGCCTTCCTGTACACGAATATATGAATTTCAAGGGGCTAAGTGGTGTAGTTAAGAATACGATCTTTATTCGATGTTAAGTGTTTAATTTCACCTACCACCTGTTCAATCCTTTACGACTGTACTATCAGTATAAAGTCAGGAGCACTACGTAAAAACTCAGGTTTCCTAATAAGAATTAAACCTGTTTTCAAAACTTAACATCGTATCGTTAGTTTTTTTCATCACTGTTTATTTGAAAAAATTAGGCCATGTCCACTGCGAGTTGGTTTATTTTTTAAACACACGGCGAGCTGCTTGTGTGACCGTGTTCCACAGTCCGTCTACCTCTCTCTCTCTCTCTCTTCTTCTAAGCCCGTCTGTCTTTCCAAGGCTAACTTTGTGCGCGATTTTGCACTAGTGTTAGTTTTTAAAATCAAGGTCGTTCAGAAGATTATACTACACATTCTATTTTTAGAACTACGGTTATCACCGTATTGTTAGGCTTAAGCATTTTATTTAGGAACGAACGAATTAGGACAAGTAGAAATCTTGTGTTAGCCATTACGGCGTTATACAACTAAGGCGTTATCTATACTAGGAAAGCACTGGTCCTTCTCCATTCTTCTTCCTATCGTATTATTTCGTTCTGCTTTACATTTATGTTCTAATTTATGTATGGGTATTAGAATTTTTCACCACAGTCAGCAGAGGATACTCTGGTAAAACAATGGCCGCCAGGCATGGTACCGTAATAATACCAAAAAAAAAAAAACCAGTCCCGAGACTTGGAAATATATTTGGGCATATTTCAATCAATTCAAAATGGATGATTCTTGATCCCGGCTTGTTGCCACCATCTATTGATGCGTGCCGTCCGTCAGTGGTAGTAATATATAATAATCGGAACAAGGTCCGTGGCCAAATACACACATACGGGTATATCGACAGACACGTATCAACTTGAATGCCAATATAAGCTAACTCCTTTTCACAAGTCACGATACACAATTTATTCAATACTGTTACATAGCTCCATCAAGTATAATAATATGTTCACGCCCAATGGCAAATGCAGTAATATGCAGTCTTCATAATGTCGTAAGGCAGTCCGTTCCGCTATGGAGACGCTGTCCTTGCATTCTCAACAGTTTAATATATTTGATACATTCGACACAATAATGAAAATTACTTCCTGACATTCAAAGAAGATAGGAACACCTCAACAGAGTATATTGGTGTCCTAGTGATGGTAACATTCAGGGAAAACACAGTAGACTGCAGGAGCAAACACATATGCGACCTCTCGCATTCAAATACATTCGGCATCTCCCTTGCAGACGCTAAAACCCCCACTTCTGCTCAAATCTGCTTCCGTACTATCCCGGCATGACGTATTTTCGTTTATTTTGAGTAAATCCGTAATTAAACATAAGAAATGAAGCTCTGTCGAGCTGAAGATACTTCACACATAAACGTTATGAATTTTACTCATAACACACACACAAAGTTGCCAGTGGCACCAGGAATATTCTCAAGTAACTTCAGAGCAAAGTTCTTGAAAACTGTAGCAGAGGTCCTAATGATAGGTAGCCAAGCATAGCTTATGAAGAGGCCAATAATTTTATTGGAAGCAAATACAGGAACAAGTGGGGTGCAGAGCATCCAGGCCTTTAGAAAAATGATGCAAATTATCAGCTCAGCAGAAGTGAACAAGACGCAGTCTTCAACTGCACATGGGCCACAATAGATTGGGATCCCATCTATTCAACAAGCTAAAAATAGGAACTTATGATGAACGTAACTGCGGCACTGATAAAATAACCGCTGAACATCTGTTGCATGGATGTCCAACATGTGATGAACGTAGAAAACACATTTGAACCTCACCAGTACTATTCCAAGAAAAATATATATGGCGATATCAACAACCTCAGGCTACCCACTGCTTTCTTTGAACATATTCCAGTTGACATCTGACAGTGCATGAAGAAGAATTTTGTATGCTCCAAATATTTCACTTGTCAAATGTTAATCTCTGTCATTAATTCTCTCTTTATTTCTAGCTTGACAGTGATTTCTTTATTGGTTTTATTATCTTTCCATTATTAGAGTATAGACTCACTAAAAATGAGGATGGGAAGTCAGATAAAAAGGTAGTCCCATAGGAAATACTGTTTGAGGCTATTTGAATCTCCGTAGAGCTTTTCAACGAATGGTACTGGTGATGGCCATATGCGCTTTCTCTGTTCCTCATATGTTGGACATCTTTGAAGCAGATTTGAACAGTGCCATTTGAACAAGAAACAAGAAGAAGAAGACACTGACTGTGGACACACAGTTCAGAAACTTGTTGATAGCATTACAAGGCAGTCCTCATTCTAGAAACCCAGAGCAAGAGAAATAGAGGCAGATCAAAGAATACACGGAGAAGAGTTCTGGGGACAGAAATGAAAATGATAAGAAAGACATGGAAATACCTTGAGCTGATGACACGTGACAGGAGGACTTGGCATGTATTTGTTGAAGGCCTATGTTGATTGAGGAGCCAACGGTTATCGATTGATTATGTGACAAGATGTGATAGCCCTGCCCTGATCAACTTAGCCCAGATTGTGGATACCAGGGGGTTTTCGGAACAATAGTTTGAGAGTCATTGCGCTAGAATTAATTTTACTTGCGCGTGCCACTTTTCCTTGCAGAATTACCGTTATCTCTGGTATAAGTTTCGTAATGTCTTTAAATGGGTTCGTGCTAACAAAAATACTGGTCCAAATAACGGTATATGAGGTGACTTATGACTCAGTCAAGTTGTATAATGATGTTGCATTGTTTATGCGTTAATGATGTTGCATCAAAATGTATAGGGCAGGAGGGATGCGTGTCGGCAACTGCTTGATAGCTGTTTACCCGTAGATCCCTGTAGGATGATTTGGTAGATCTCTAGATGACGAAGGGGGAAATATAAAGAATTTTAAAGCTAAGAAAATGTCGGATTAGCCTTATCTCACTGAATTTTTAGCACGATTGGCTGAGTGATTAGAGCGCTGGCCTCTTGCGACATAAGTACCGGATTCTAAACAGGCTTGGCCATCCAGTCTACCCAGCTGTAAATTGGTACTTGTCTGTTTTCTTGAGTTAGGGACGGTAAAGGCAGTGAGGAAAGGAACTGGGCCTTTTCTAGCTATTGGAGCAATGATAATACTACTTCAAAATAATCCAAGCTTTGTACAGACGTTGAGCATTTTTCCAATTACACTCCCAAGTTCATTCTTTTTAATTAAAGAAAAAAAAATTTGCCTCGTTTTGAAGAGGAGCAACCCGTTTAACCTAGACACAGGGTCCAGGTCACCATTTTTCGACTACGCACAACAGAGATACCATCTATCTATACCAAAAGTACAGAATTGGTGCAACAGATCTCTGCACCTGCGGCATCATCCCAAATGACAGCTAAACACCTGCTGCAGTCCTGCCCAACATACAGCAATGAACGGAGTAGCTTATGGCAAGAACCTACTTCACAACACGATAAGCTGTTTGGAGATGTCAGAAACCTTGAGCTGACCACTGCCATTATTAGAGTCATTAGTGTGGAAGTCTGAAGGCGAACGAGGAAGAAGATGAAGACACAGGGTCTGCCAGTTATATAAGAGCGCTTGTTAAAATATAAAAGTTCTTGTGCTTCAGTTATAGCTGGTTTTAGCCATGTAAATGCAGTTTTATCAAAGCAAAGGAACAGACTGAACCTGGAAGAACGTGGTGAATCACGACTAAAACTCACCAATCCCTTACCAAAAAGCTATACCCTTGTCAATGCCCACCAGCCACACACTTGCCATTAATGAATTTAACCAGTTCAATAAAAAGGTAATGTTAAATTATTATATTATTTATATATCGCGTCCTTATTTTGTTTATTTGTTTTGCCTGGGGTCGATTATGGATCAAAGAGTCCATTGAGGGGTCGGGACTAAAAGAATGTTTAAGGACCCCTGGTCTACGTGAAACGTCATATCTTCTTCTTCAAGTAACATGTCTGGTGGCGTAGGAGATCATGTCTCTCCACAACTTCTTGTCTCCAGTACAGTTTATCAATCCTGTTGTTGACTTCTTTCTATGTCACGATGTGAAACTGTCTAGTATCTTCTCTTTTCCTCTATCTGTTTTTCCTTCAATCTTTCCTGTTATTTCGATATATTCCAGCTTTCCTCTTCTCATAACATGCTGTCGTAAATTTAGATAGGTTTGAAAGTTATTTATGGTCCCGTCTGAGTTGAGTGGTTGGTGATAAGTACGTGAGAAGTAAAGGTGTGAGAATAGATTTCATGAGTGAATAGTTTAAGTAGAAGATCTGTCTCTGGAATAAAAAGTTTCTCTAGCCCAGCATATCTATACGAGTATAATTTAGTACAAGACAATCTTATACCTCCCTATATATGTAAATATAAGTTTAACTACACACACACAACTATGCTATGTGACAACAAGACACACAAACGTGACAAACTATGGTAAATTGGGTATGGGTCTGACCAACACACAAAGTTAAGTTCTTTTGTTGTTTATTATCATTAAACTTTACAACATCGAATATCTAAAGAAAGATCAAATAAAATCAGCATTTACACACATAGAAAATAACAGAATACATGTGCTCTCCCCCTTTATTGAGAAAAAAGAACCCAACAAGTTAATAACCCCAAAGGTCAAAGGTTAGCACTATGTTACATAATAGACAGTAAAGAAAAGAACAAAGTTCCTACTAAATGCTATCCAGTAAAGTAAACAATCTTTAAGCAGAATCCAGATAATACACTTTTCCTGTAACAAAGAAAATATTCACTCTCTCTCTGTCATACGTGGCCACTCAATCGCTTCTTACCTACTCTTGGTGAAAAAATCTCTTGGACATATAATCCCTGAATATATAATTTTCAGTGTTTTTATCTTCCAAATTGGCCCCAGTCCCTCCTCTAATAATTAAATTTTATAAGGGGGACGCCTAATTTGGTGGTTGATTCCTGGATAGACAAATGTCACCTCGAATAGTTAATGTAGAAAAACCGGGATCTTGTGTTCACAGTAAACGGTAGAAAATACTTCCAGTATGAGGAAACATCTGGTTGCTAAAACTGTTAATTGTGATGATGATTGTAAATCCTATCGGCTTGCTCTGTATTGAGTGCCGATTTTGAAACAGCGTAACTTGCTGGATAAATCCGCTGATACGACTGTCAAAAGTCAGATAGTAATGTTATTTGTGTTACGCCACAGTGGGCTGATAAAATTGAACAAATATCTGGGTATTGATAAGTTCAGTTAAATTTACTATTTAAAATGTTAATTTGTCTCTTTGGCCACTCCTGTTCACAACTGAACTTCGGGACGCGTAAGCCAAGAAGAAGACAACCTTAATCAATCAGTAAATGAAGAAAAAGGACCAAAATAGATTGCTGGTCGCCTTTTGATCAGGTCTGCGAAGAATAAAGAACATTTATAAAAAAATGCTACTAATATATATATATAGCTACATATATGTACACGGAAGGGGACAAAACGATCTCTTATCCACTCCGTCAGTCCTGATTAAATTTAAAAGGCACACGGTGTCTCTAGCCTATTCTATCGCGCGTCGCTTAGCGAGTGCAGGTTTGGTTGAGGTATGCAGCCTTTCCCCTCCTGCCCCGGTCAACGATCAGCGTACGATGTCAATTATTATTTAATTATCCGTACGCGCACTTAACAAATATCGCCTGTCATTAATAGCTATTAGATTGTCGGCGTCTGTGGGTCGTCGTATGGTATTAAATAACAGTCACATACTAAAATTACACAAATGAAATATACCGTGAATTCTATGGTCCACTATCAGTCGCGCCTAGCATATAATATCAGTCGGCTAAACGTATCTTCTTGGGTGAGAAAGCGGGTGATGGAAATTTCATTAAACTGAACAACTGGTAAAAAAAATATAGCTATGCGTTATTTATTTCACTAGTTCTAACAGCTAGAAAAGCACAGTAAGATGATAAAACTTAGCACATTAAATCACGTAAATGCTAATTTCTATTACCACAAATCAGAATGACAATCCCCACGAAATGCTATTAACACATCTACCACAATGATTCTAGACTACGTGTTTAGACTATCCGAAATTCTGAGCGACAACTGATAACTGGTTTGGGAAGACACAGTTTATATTCTGGAGATCAAAGATTTAACTCCCCCTTATTGTACGAACATCAAAGGGTCCTCGGGGAAAATATTTTTGCCCGAGCGACCCACTTCAAAAGGTCCGGTTTTATCCCACGTGCGTATGTCTGATAACCGATGATTGACAGATCAGCTCGCGTGAGTAACTCAGGTAAACATATTAGATTTGCTCCCTGGTATGACTGGCAGGTCGCGGAAGTTGGTAAACTTTCTGTTTGTTTACGTTCAAGAAAAGAGGCGTGGATTAAAATGAGTAAACGCAGGCAGAAAAATGATTGACTTTTACTAGCAAATCATAGAACGCTAACGGGATCACGAAAGACTGTCAGATACTGTAGGCTATATTTCCATTATACGTCACACATGCCCAAAAAAGTGGATTGCTTCTATCTAACTTGTGAAATAAGTTTCCTTGGCGCATTGACCCTTTTCAAGAGATCCTCATTACTTTCTTTTTGGCTGTCCATGGTATTTTTAACATTCTTTTGTAAAACCAGATCATATGACGAATAATAAAAAACAATCCTGTCAGCATTTCGAGAAAATACGTGAAAATTAAACCGCCATTAAAAGAATGCACATGCTTTCCAATCTTTTCGTGGTACATTTTCGGGAAAATACGGAAACAGCGCGCAAATTGAAATGAAGAATAGCAGGGCATCTGTTCGATACGGCTTTAAAAAAGAATTCAAAGACGCAGTGGAAAGGGGTAATGGTCAGGTTTAGGTTTAGAAATCCCAAACCTGACCCTAAACTCTAACAGTAATCCTCACCCTAACGATGTAGGTGACTTATTTCAATGGCGACGGAGAAGACATCCCACTCTTGTCAATTTCAAACCCAGTGCGCATTGCACACAGAAAGCTAAATTGAGCACCCATTGTAAAAGTATGCAGACCTTTCAGTTTTTTTCATAGTGCATTGACCAGAAGTCATGCTACGTTTGACTATCACGATCTAATCAAGTTGAATTAGAATGGTAAGGAATGAAATGAACACAGTAGAATTAGTGACGTCATTAAGATATGCAGCAGAAAGAGTACAACATAATTATTTTCCCATCATATTTTGACGGGCTACTTGCTCATGTTACGGGATTAGCCTCCATTTTACTCCGCAGTAGTGGTCCATCAGTGACCAACACTCAAGAGTATCTAATATGGGTCTTCAAAGGTATCTACCTTCGCACAAGATTGCTCTTGGCAGAGTTGTAGATAGAAGGATAATGATGCTTCTATCTCAAGGGACTCTTCACAAGATAATTCAGAAGTCAAGAACAATGCTGCATAGGGCAGAGCACTATTAACTTATATCTGATCCGGCACCTTTTGTGAAGTTTTAAGTAATCGTGTGGCTTGTTCGAGCCCCCAGCTGGTTTAATCCAGCGAAATTCCTGTTATAAGTAATTTTGGCTGAATGACTGTAACTATATGTATATATATATAGTAAAGATTTTAGATCATAAATGCGCTCTCTTATCTATAAGAACTGAATCAACTATGGATTTGTAGAAAAACATATAACAAATTTAATAATCAATTAGGCTAGTCCTTAATAAATTTAAATAAATATGGATGAAAGTGACTTTAGAGGTTTTTCAAAATTGTCTTCACCAAGACTTAATTGGGGACTGATGATTATTGTCCGTTGCTTGCGCCTGTTACAAAAAAACTTAACTGGCTGAGTACTGCAACGGGTCGTTGTCAGGTCTTTTGTGATGAGGACTGTTCTCTATAAGCGTCTAGATGAATTTCACTCCTAATGTCAATGTGGGTGTCTTCACAACGTGTCCACTGTGGGTAGTTGGTGTCGAACCCAGCCTCTTGAATCACAAGATAGTGGCGAAGACTCTTGCTTTAGACGGGTCTCTTGTAAGTGTAACTTCGTACCACGAACTTTAGGAAAAATAAAAGAACAAATGCATCTGCTAAGTACATTTGTGGGCTGCAGATTAACAGGCGGATTGTCTCGCTGTCTAACCACCAATGTTAGCCTCTCTGAATAATTATTCTCCCTGAGTGTACGAAGGTTAACTCAGGGAATATGATTAGAAATCACCGTTATTCTTCGGGTTCCTTAAATGGGGAAAATGTGTCTGGACAGCGCGAGTGCAATGATTTGCCTGAACTACCATTATAAAAGTACACATATCTCACAAAATTATACTAAACACCCTAGGCACATGTGAGGTAATTATCTCACTGCTCCATTCAGAGTCTGAGGTTGCTTCTGCGTTCGCGTTCCTGAGCGAACTAGCATAAAGCAAACACCAGTGCTTGCTGTAGTGGTTTATGAACATACTATTTCCATATGTTGAGGTTGCCAGCCTCCTATGACTGGTATAATCACTGAGCCAGTACAGACTTGACACATTTACATTAAAAAAAAATATATGTTTACACTCACCCCAAATCGGATATACGATCTCCTGGAACAGTAGAATCGACACAGCAACTTTGATTTGATGCTTCGAACACTCGGTCTGGGGTAGTGTCAGAATCCCTCTTTTGACTTTTGTTTTTGATTCCTTACGTTTCCAGTCTTGGTATTTAAAATTGCGGGTTCTCTTTTAAGTTATAAAGACGCCCAAATACTCCGATCTGTCAATTTTAATTTTGGAATTCTTTGTCCGATCCTTCTCTCTGGCTACTGGGAGTTGTTACTTGACGTTTGTTGAAAATGTAGTCTAATTTTTGTCTCCGATTTCGCTAGATTATATTTCCATTTCTCAATCCAAGTCCTATATGGTATTTTAGACAAACTTGCCAATGAGGGCTCATGTTTATGTTAGGCTCTCGATTTAGACCAACCCTGTCTCTTTCGAACTATATGGGTCGGGGTGTTAAATCATTACTATGCCCCGCGTGTTTTAAAATATTAATTTTAAAATTTAAACTCGTGACCTCTTTCAAATATGGTAGTAATACTTCCGATTGCATTTGTACAAACTCACAAACACATCGGTGAACTTATTTCCTGCCTAATACCTTTCCCAACATAATCTCCCCAGCCGGGTTATCTGTATTATTGATACAGAGATGGGCCATCGGAAGCGATTACATATTTGTCACGAAGTGGATTTAGGACTAGAGGCTGTCTACCTAAATAGACTAGACCCTAGTGGAAAGAAAGACTAAGAAGATAGATTTCAGAAGAAAATAACAGTGACTGTGGGAGATGAGGCTATTGGCGTCAAGGGTCGAGAACCGAAATTGACTCTCCCTTGCCACTAAGTGACGTAACGTTTTGCGATTGTGGTGAAGTGGGATGTTATAAATATTTATAGGGGACTTAGTGTACTGACTGAGATCAGCTGTGAAGGTATCTATATCTATTAAGAGTAGTGTATTATAGATAACCTTACTTGCTACCACATATCTATCTATCTCAGTCAGAATTATTCTGGAATAGTGTGATGACTACGTTATGTGTCTAGGGTATGTGTATGATGAAGTGTAAGTCACAACAACAGACAGATAAACAATTTAATTTAATCCACTACTCTTGACAACACTGTGACACTCACATACATATAACACTCTATGAGAATATCTTAAGGAGTCACTGATAACTTTTCAAATAACAATATGTATTCATTGTTGTCATAAAGGTATATGTGTCCTGATTCAAATACAAAGGAACCAGGAATCACAATCAATTTTAATTACAAGTATATGTACAAACTTTATCAATATGAATATTGTAGTGACATATATTATTAAAAATATCCTATGTGTGTCAGTTGTGTAGTAGTAATATGAGGTAATACTGGTTTTGTTTTGTTCAAGCTCTGTTGGTATTTGTCATCATGACTTCAATAGTTTGTCTTTTGGGACTAGTATTGGAGATGTTCTCAGTTCCTGATATTAAGACAATTAAATTCCCCTCTGAATGTTATGTTTACAAAGTCATTTCAAGATGAGGGGACATAATGTTGAGCTCAGCTGGCCACATCAGCTTATCTGGCGTGATGGCGGCAGGAACAGACTCCTCTGCTCGACTCTCCCCTCGGCTCTGGAGAACCTCACTGATAGCTAAATGGACCAAGGAGTATGCTGTCCGACTCTGGATTCAGCAAAGCTCTGACCAGGTGCTGCTCAATACCATCAAGACCACGGTCCCTGAAATCAAGAAGGATGTACCTTCTACTTCATAACTAACTTATACTCTCTTTTTACACTGATCACAACACATCACAAACATTGAGTTCAGAGCGTTAGGCCAACTATCAGCTTCATCTGAAATACTTTATACCAGCATTAACCTCCTTAATGGTTACTACGCCTCTGCACTTTCAGCATTATTTCTGTCTAATCAATAATCTAGGTGTCAGTGTACTGTTTGGCCATTCCATGCAGTTTTACTTTCCTCCGACACCTTCTGTTCAGGCTGGAGCATTATAGGCTTTATATCATGTTTGCTACCGAACTACACATATATACAGGCATAAATTAACAATTCACATTCAATTTTCATTAAAAGATACTGAATGTTTCAAGCTTACCACAATTCATGGAAACAAACACAGATACGTTGATTAGCAATGAATTCTGGCACAAAATACTGGCACAAATTCCCATCTGCTTATGTTCCAGGCTTTTATTTAACACAAATATGAGCTGGCTTCAACGCACTGTTCATTTATCAAGATTATTTGCTCTAGTGGTCTCGAACTAACGCTCCTAAGTGAGTATATCAGCGAGTCTGGCCAATCGAGCCACGTTTCGACAAGTGTTTGAAAAAATGTTACCTTTCCACGTCTCCCCTAACAACGATAGATAGTATTTATAGCCCGACCAATCGTGGTTAGTCTTTCATTTGTTGCGCTCCAATCAATTTGGAGTTTACATGGTAGGCTATTTCTGTAACGTAAGGTTTTTTCAAACACGTTATAAAAAAATTTTATGAGCAGAAATGATTCCATGTTGTCAGGCATCCCCACTATTTTATTTTGGTTATAATTTATTAATTCCTGGACTATTTGCGTAACGTTTTACATATTCTTTGTCAGCAAGCCCTAAGGAACCCAAATATCCAAATTTAAAAGAGCTAAGTGGCTGCGTTCAAAATATGCAATTTCTAGGATAGTCGTGTAGTTATTTTATTTTTTATGTGAGAACCGCCACCTGTCCTGCTGTACTGTCAGACTAATGTCAGGATTTCGGACATAAAACAGTAGAATGTCAGGTTTCCCCAATAAGCGTTTTTCAGATTTTAAAACCTAACTCTGGGAAGGGTAGTGAATTTATCACTGTCCGTCTGAAAAAAAAGTTAGTGCATGTAGTCTTACACGCGTGATGGCAGCATTTGTGTATCGCGCGACGCGTGTTTAGTGTTCGGCTTTCTGCCTCTCCCTTCTCGCTATCCTTTAGTCCATCTGTCTTTTGTTTTTGGTAACATAGTGTAGAAAAAGACATGAATGGAATTTAAAATTTAGGTCAACTTGCATATTTCAAGGTTTTTCTTAGAAAGGCAGCACATTTTATTGTGTGTTTGGGAAACGCGTGTATGTTGCAGAAGGCCTTTAATATCAACGTGAAAGCGTTACAATTTGCCGACGAAGTAGAAAAGAAGGGGGATTTCGAGTACTGTCATTGTGACAGCACTGTTCTTTACCATTCTTCTTCCTTTATTTATTATATGTATTTATTAGGCTTTATATTTACTTGATAATTTATATATGTGGATTAGAATATTCCACGACAGCGATAACCTCACTACCTCTAGCTACCAAGACTGGGATAAGGTTTAATTACTTAACACCACAGACACCACTTACAGACAACATATAGGTTGAAGTAAGTGACTGATCCAGCCGGAAAATTTACAATGGATTTTATTTACACCACACAAAAAAATTCATATAACATACTACAAAAATAGAATAAACATGCGTGTTCATACACCTGGAAAGAACATAACAATTAATTTCAAGTGATTAGGTAAGGTAACCCCACAGTCGCCCTCCCCTCAACCTGTAAGGAAGAAAGGTAAGTAATACAACAACATGTGAAGGAGGATCTCGAACACCAGATCCGTCTTTCTCCTAATCAACCTAATATCATGTAAACACACCCTAACTCCTACTGTCCGTCTGTCTGCAGACGTGTTTCTACACAAATGACGTGCCTCCGCCGCTGCTCCACTCTAGGCTAAATATTCTCTGACTATCACAAAGTCCACGACCAGAACCCTTTTATCATCTCCGACACAACTTACAGATGACTTGCTGAGTTCTACTGTTATGTTCAGTGTCTGTCTGACACTCCTAGTTCCTACAGAAAAGCGACTCCTCCACTACTCTCCTTCTCTCCCTCTATTGCAGCTCAGAGGTATTTTTACCCTCTTTCCTCTGACTGCCGTTGTAGCTGCTAACTTGAATTGGCATTCTGGTTTCTCGACTTGGACTCTTCTGCACTACCAAATGACGATTCTGGAAAAATCACAGGCCCCGTTACCCATCTCTTGGGTCTGGGCCGTCGGTGTTATTATGACCGACCAATCACGATACCTCTAGGCCCTGCGCCTAGGTTCAGTGTGTGCTTTATCTGAGCGTGAATAGCTCCGAATTTTATTAAGAACCTCTTGTTCTTGCTGAAGAAGTCTGTGCTTCCAGCTCCTTGCTCTCTTGGGTACAAAACGTTTGCACCAGTGAACCCCTTGTCACTACTCCACTTTCTTTCCTGGCTCTGCCGACTCTTCTTCTCCTGAGAAGACCGGCGAACTTCTAGCCGCTCAAGGACTACTGTAGCCCTAGCTGCCACGCCTGGAAAATATCTGCTGTGGACAAAACAATAACAAATATATATCGCACAACAAATTTCCCACTTAACTCCCTTAACTTTCACTCTTCAACACTTAAATCCCAACTCTTCAACCACTTAAGTCTCAAATCTCTAACACTTAAGTTTTTCAAATCTCGAACACTTAAGTTTTCAAATCTTCCATACAGCTCCCATGCTCTAGTATCGCTTCAGCGATTAGTAAACATGCCTACCCCCACTTTCCCTCAAATACCGTCCTATCGACACTCTAATCTCCAGACTCAGCTGGCTTAATCTCTTACATGCTGGCGGCTTAGGTTAGCCGTCACAACATTCTGACCACTGTATGAAACTGTTGCCGGTAAATTCCTGGCCCTACTATTTAACAATGATCGATATGTTTACCTGGCTACCAAAATACAATAGACTTCACCCGACAATAATCTCCCGTCTCCCGGAATTCATCAGTATAAACATATGTCTATTAAATAAGGGACTAATAAAAATCCCAACTAGACCCGTAACTGCTGACTTCAAAATGTAGGTTTTACCCACACAGAGAAAAATACACAATTTCCCATGCTCTAACAATTTAAAGCCACTCGTTCTATTACCACAGCGTTACACAATTTAGTCCGCTGGTAATTTACACACACTTGAACAATTAAATACACACCAAAACCCTAGCGTATTATTCGCTAATATTATAACTCAAATATTGAGAAATCTTCACCCACGTGTCTGGAATATTATTTACACCCGATTCTGATAACAATGGACATTAAAATCTCTAACACTTACTGAAATCCTATTTTACAATGCATGCCTCGTTATCTCCCTTCTCCTTCCGTTATCAGATTCACCCCTCTAAAAAAATGACACCGCACGTGCTCCGGTACCCCTCTCTCCAAATCCTCGAAAATCACAATGAAATTACGTGCATCGTGTCTCAAAATTATAGTATTTAACATCTACCATCTTTAAGCTTTCATTATCTCATAAAAAGAATGAATGCACTATGATAATAATTTAGATAAGAGGGTAACTCATGGCATGTCCGTTACGAACTAAAATTAATTTAATTCCGCGAGCGTGTTTTACGCTGCACCATTTAAAATCACAAATCCAGGAAAAATTAGATCCCCTGACAAATAACAGTAATATTCCAGTTTATACAAACAGCTACTCTGAGGAAACTATCAAAATTCCCTACTAACTTTTCACAAAATACCTAATTGCGCTGTCAGTTATAGTCAATTAAAATTATAGCATTGATGGCTCTACTTCTATGAATTAACTTTAACTCCTAGAACCACTCTGCAAAAATCTTGTAAACTATTAAAGCTAAATTCACTTCATATTTACCAGCACGAATTTCTCTCGAAAGAGCAGTCGGCTCTGTATATAAATACAGACAGTTCTTTTCCAAGGCGTAGAAGTTCAAAAAAATCTCAGCCTTCTGCCAGGGAACCCCGCTTATTTATTACCCCAGACCACGCTACGCGTGAGTCATAGCTAGGCTTTGTTCTTAAGCAGGTCGATCTATGAACCAACCAACATGCCAGGAATCGCCTGCGGTCATGATCTAATTTTAGAACTTACGATCAAGCGGAAAAATTCCGTTGCTGACCTGTTTCCACGCGCTTAAAACTCCCCCTCTACCCCCATCTGATTTCACCCTTACTAAAAATTATAGCGCGCTCACTGAGAAGAACCGAAAATGCTCTGCCATTATGTTACACTGGAAAATCTCTACATGAACGAATTATCTTAATGAAACAGCGCTGGTGCCAGTCTAAAAGTTAAAACTACCATCTTTTCTAGAAACCGTAATTCTTAATCTACACAGAAAATCCAAACTCGATTATTATACAAAGAGAAATAAAAAAAAACGAATGAGATAAAAATCCCACCGTAATCTTCCTTAAAAACGTAAATAAATGCAAATTTAAAGACTAGGGGCCTGTTGTAAATGCAATCACATTAACTTCTCACATTACCCCCCTCTTCAAGTTCGTGGTACACGATCTAATTTAATGTGATCTTGTATTTCCAGACTGGCCCCTATACAAGTCTACAGATCTGACTGTCAGTCCTGAAGTCTCATGGTCACGACTGGTTATTTCCGCCTGGCGACTACAACTCCCATGGTTGTCCTGCGACTTTCTTCTTCTACGTTTCCTCCTTCTTCTTCTTCTACCAACTCCCATGCTCCGGTGGAAAGTTGATCTTTCTTCGGACCTGTGCCATCCAATGGTGGGTCTGAACCTTCCTTGGCTATGTCCGTAAAAAAGCTGTCTTGGTCGGCTGCCCTGACCAACTGGCTTTGTGGCTGCCTGACGATGGCGACTACCTTGCTGCATCTCGGCGGGTTTGAGACCGCAGGTATATGGCGATGAAGGTGCGAACTATCTGGTGCTTCCAGCATAAATTCTCCGATCGCTTCACTCCCCTCTGGTTTGCCTAGAGGTTGCGTAGAGATTGCTCCTTTCTCTACTCTCCCACCAGGGGTTCTCACTGGGTTGCGCCTGACCTCAGCGACATCCGTTTCCCCTACTAAGCAGAACGCATTTGGTGGTACGTTTTTGCTTCTTGCCTCTTTGCAAGAGCCGCTTTCTGTTAGCGAGCTAGCAGCGGGATGGGGCCCATCTCCGTTTATAGGCAAACGGTTTCTCAGATCACTGTCCTCCTCCGTCTGAGTAAAGTGCTGGTCGGATGGGGCTCCAGGGCTGGTTGGAAACATATGTTCGCTCGATTCGCTGTCTTCTGCCCTATGAAGATTGCGCTGGTCGTGTACATACGTTCTACCACTCTTGTCAGTATGTTCCTCGCTCTCAGGAGGTAATACCATCGGGGGCCTAATTCCCGACGACAACGAAGGTATTTCCAAAATCAAAGGCGTCGCCGCTGTTTGGCCCTTCGGCTTAACAGGGCTGTCAGAGGGATACGCCTCTGCAAAAACCATTCCACTAACCTTGGAGGTATTTAACCTCTCCATCTCAAGCCGTGGGTGGTTGAGCTCTCGTGGGGCTCCGTGAATCCGGGACATTCCCTTTTCACTTCTCTGGCCTGTAGTAGGCCCCCTTGCACCAGCAAGGATCGGGACTGGGGGGTTTCCCAAAACTATATATGGGGCCCCCAAGATGAAGTCATAAGCTGGCTGTTCCATTACAGCAGCTTTGATTGTGCCACGCACAAACCTGCTCTCCCACCTTAATATTGGCTATCTGCAGACGCTGTGAGGTCCCTCCCCTCAAAACTCCACCAATATCAACCTTTTCCTTAGTCATTTGGCCTGGTTGTACCAAATGTCGGGCGACTATACTCGGGTAAGTAAGCCCGCTGTCAAATAAACAAGTGGTAGCAGTCCCATTCACTACTGCTGGTCCACTGTTAGAGAAACACTTCTCTGCTTTGAAAGGTTCCCAATTGTTCCCTTTTTTCACTCTCACCGCCCTTAAACACGCTGTATGGTGAGTGGGTGGTTTGTTTACACACCGAGAAGTCCAGTGAGAGGTGGTACGGCAATTGCGACAGTACCTGTCGTTTTCTCCCCTGTTTCTAGCAGGTTCATGAGACGTTGTCGCCTGTGCTCTGTTATGCGGTTGGGGCCGCAGGTTATGAATGGGATGGGGCTCCTTGCGAGACGGCCCCTGCTGCTGATGAGCAGAAGACGAAAACGACTGCGATGCCGATGCTCCTTGGTCCAGTGCGCTGGCAGGTCTGGGTGTTTTCGTTTCTGGCCCAGTACTTCGGCCTGTGCCGTCTGGAACCTTTCAGCAAAAAGAATGATCTGGTCCAGTTGCTGGGCGCCCTGCTCTGCCAGATACCTCCTCAAGTCAGGAGACATGTTTGCTTTCACTTGTTCGCACATGACAAGCTCTTCGAGTCCTTCAAAAGTTTTTGCTAGACCCGACAATTCTCTCCAACGAGTGAGATATTTCTTCAGCCTTTCTGCGAAATGGGGAAAACTTTCTCCTTTCTCCGGCCTGCTCTCCCTGAACATAGCTTGGCACTTACGGGGAGTCCACTGAAAGCGTTGTAACAGTGCGTTACGAAGGGCCTCAAAGTTATTTTGTTCATCACTGAGCATCTTACTATAGATGTCGTAGGCCTGGTTTTTCAACGACTGAGATAATTTGAGGCACCACAAACTCTCATCCAACCCATACGCTTTTGCCATTCGTTCAAATTTTTCCAGGAATATGTCAATTTTCTCATTCCCGTTAGGGAAAGAGTCCATTGGAAAATTCATGGCTGCCATCCGGGGCCCTCCGTTTCCTGAGGTGTCTGTCGCCCCTGCTCCGGGAGAATCTCCGTTAGCCGAACTGCCTTCCGAAGATCGGTACTGCAGTTCCAGTGAACGCAGGGCAAGTTCATGCTGTCTCTCTGCTTCTGTGGCCCTTTCCTTCGCCTCCCTTTCTGCCTTTCTCTCCTCTGCCTGTCGGGCCTTCTCTTCTTTCTCCGCTTCCAATTTACGCAGGTCCATCTCTGCCAGTCGGGCCCTCTCTTCTTTCTCCGCTTCCAATTTACGCAGGTCCATCTCTGCCAGTCGGTCCTGTTCCCTCATAATGTAAGCCCTAGTCTCGGCCTCATTCATCCCCATGCTTTTAGCTGCGTCCTTCCATGCAGTAAGTAGCTTGACCAATTCAGCCATCTTACCTGACAAATCAGCAGTAACTCACCACGAGGGGAAATGACAAAAAAGGAACACGAAAAATTTACTGTTACCTTCTGGGCACTACTCCCTGTGTAACCAATGTCCCAAAACCCGAACTCAGACTAGCACCAATCTGAAGAACTACCTGAAAAAACTTTCATTAAGCAGCTACCTAAAAACCCGAATTTACCTTCCTGTTAAGAAAAATTCAGTTAACCATCAGTTACCTCTAGTCATCAACTAACTACAGCTACAATCTGACTGCACCCTGTGGAGAAACTTCCTGTGGAAAAAAACTATTAGCTGGATCAGTTTATATATAGCTCTAGTCTAGGGGATATTATAAAGAATCTATTTTCCAGAACTTTCCTATAGAAACAATCTATGAATCTTGACACGATCACAGAATTGATCCCAACAAAGATGATCTACCGGACGAACGCCGCCACTTTGTCAAGATCACAGAATTGAACGTAACAAAGATGATTCACCGGACGATAGCACCCACTTTGTCACGAAGTGGATTTAGGACTAGAGGCTGTCTACCTAAATAGACTAGACCCTAGTGGAAAGAAAGACTAAGAAGATAGATTTCAGAAGAAAATAACAGTGACTGTGGGAGATGAGGCTATTGGCGTCAAGGGTCGAGAACCGAAATTGACTCTCCCTTGCCACTAAGTGACGTAACGTTTTGCGATAACCTCACTACCTCTAGCTACCAAGACTGGGATAAGGTTTAATACTTAACACCACAGACACCACTTACAGACAACATATAGGTTGAAGTAAGTGACTGATCCAGCCGGAAAATTTACAATGGATTTTATTTACACCACACAAAAAAAATTCATATAACATACTACAAAAATAGAATAAACATGCGTGTTCATACACCTGGAAAGAACATAACAATTAATTTCAAGTGATTAGGTAAGGTAACCCCACAGTCGCCCTCCCCTCAACCTGTAAGGAAGAAAGGTAAGTAATACAACAACATGTGAAGGAGGATCTCGAACACCAGATCCGTCTTTCTCCTAATCAACCTAATATCATGTAAACACACCCTAACTCCTACTGTCCGTCTGTCTGCAGACGTGTTTCTACACAAATGACGTGCCTCCGCCGCTGCTCCACTCTAGGCTAAATATTCTCTGACTATCACAAAGTCCACGACCAGAACCCTTTTATCATCTCCGACACAACTTACAGATGACTTGCTGAGTTCTACTGTTATGTTCAGTGTCTGTCTGACACTCCTAGTTCCTACAGAAAAGCGACTCCTCCACTACTCTCCCTTCTCTCCCTCTATTGCAGCTCAGAGGTATTTTTACCCTCTTTCCTCTGACTGCCGTTGTAGCTGCTAACTTGAATTGGCATTCTGGTTTCTCGACTTGGACTCTTCTGCACTACCAAATGACGATTCTGGAAAAATCACAGGCCCCGTTACCCATCTCTTGGGTCTGGGCCGTCGGTGTTATTATGACCGACCAATCACGATACCTCTAGGCCCTGCGCCTAGGTTCAGTGTGTGCTTTATCTGAGCGTGAATAGCTCCGAATTTTATTAAGAACCTCTTGTTCTTGCTGAAGAAGTCTGTGCTTCCAGCTCCTTGCTCTCTTGGGTACAAAACGTTTGCACCAGTGAACCCCTTGTCACTACTCCACTTTCTTTCCTGGCTCTGCCGACTCTTCTTCTCCTGAGAAGACCGGCGAACTTCTAGCCGCTCAAGGACTACTGTAGCCCTAGCTGCCACGCCTGGAAAATATCTGCTGTGGACAAAACAATAACAAATATATATCGCACAACAAATTTCCCACTTAACTCCCTTAACTTTCACTCTTCAACTCTTAAATCCCAACTCTTCAACCACTTAAGTCTCAAATCTCTAACACTTAAGTTTTTCAAATCTCGAACACTTAAGTTTTCAAATCTTCCATACAGCTCCCATGCTCTAGTATCGCTTCAGCGATTAGTAAACATGCCTACCCCCACTTTCCCTCAAATACCGTCCTATCGACACTCTAATCTCCAGACTCAGCTGGCTTAATCTCTTACATGCTGGCGGCTTAGGTTAGCCGTCACAACATTCTGACCACTGTATGAAACTGTTGCCGGTAAATTCCTGGCCCTACTATTTAACAATGATCGATATGTTTACCTGGCTACCAAAATACAATAGACTTCACCCGACAATAATCTCCCGTCTCCCGGAATTCATCAGTGTAAACATATGTCTATTAAATAAGGGACTAATAAAAATCCCAACTAGACCCGTAACTGCTGACTTCAAAATGTAGGTTTTACCCACACAGAGAAAAATACACAATTTCCCATGCTCTAACAATTTAAAGCCACTCGTTCTATTACCACAGCGTTACACAATTTAGTCCGCTGGTAATTTACACACACTTGAACAATTAAATACACACCAAAACCCTAGCGTATTATTCGCTAATATTATAACTCAAATATTGAGAAATCTTCACCCACGTGTCTGGAATATTATTTACACCCGATTCTGATAACAATGGACATTAAAATCTCTAACACTTACTGAAATCCTATTTTACAATGCATGCCTCGTTATCTCCCTTCTCCTTCCGTTATCAGAACCACCCCTCTACAAAAATGTCCCCGCACGTGCTCCGGTACCCCCTCTCGCCAAATCCTCGCGACTCACAATGAAATTACGTGCATCGTGTCTCAAAATTATAGTATTTAACATCTACCATCTTTAAGCTTTCATTATCTCATAAAAAGAATGAATGCACTATGATAATAATTTAGATAAGAGGGTAACTCATGGCATGTCAATTACGAACTAAAATTAATTTAATTCCGCGAGCGTGTTTTACGCTGCACCATTTAAAATCACAAATCCAGGAAAAATTAGATCCCCTGACAAATAACAGTAATATTCCAGTTTATACAAACAGCTACTCTGAGGAAACTATCAAAATTCCCTACTACCTTTTCACAAAATACCTAATTGCGCTGTCAGTTATAGTCAATTAAAATTATAGCATTGATGGCTCTACTTCTATGAATTAACTTTAACTCCTAGAACCACTCTGCAAAAATCTTGTAAACTATTAAAGCTAAATTCACTTCATATTTACCAGCACGAATTTCTCTCGAAAGAGCAGTCGGCTCTGTATATAAATACAGACAGTTCTTTTCCAAGGCGTAGAAGTTCAAAAAAATCTCAGCCTTCTGCCAGGGAACCCCGCTTATTTATTACCCCAGACCACGCTACGCGTGAGTCATAGCTAGGCTTTGTTCTTAAGCAGGTCGATCTATGAACCAACCAACATGCCAGGAATCGCCTGCGGTCATGATCTAATTTTAGAACTTACGATCAAGCGGAAAAATTCCGTTGCTGACCTGTTTCCACGCGCTTAAAACTCCCCCTCTACCCCCATCTGATTTCACACTTACTAAAAATTATAGCGCGCTCACTGAGAAGAACCGAAAATGCTCTGCCATTATGTTACACTGGAAAATCTCT
This sequence comes from Oreohelix idahoensis, assembly GCA_024509875.1. NCBI lineage: Eukaryota > Metazoa > Mollusca > Gastropoda > Stylommatophora > Oreohelicidae > Oreohelix > Oreohelix idahoensis. The sequence continues at coordinate 13,641 of JAMPIV010002062.1, read as the reverse complement.
ACATGAACGAATTATCTTAATGAAACAGCGCGCTGGTGCCAGTCTAAAAGTTAAAACTACCATCTTTTCTAGAAACCGTAATTCTTAATCTACACAGAAAATCCAAACTCGATTATTATACAAAGAGAAATAAAAAAAAAACGAATGAGATAAAAATCCCACCGTAATCTTCCTTAAAAACGTAAATAAATGCAAATTTAAAGACTAGGGGCCTGTTGTAAATGCAATCACATTAACTTCTCACAATATTATCACCTGTGTTTACGTACATCTTCCAGACAGTTTTCACAGACTGACAATCTGGCTTTCTCTCCGTCGATTGTACGATACCACCTTGTGTCAACAATGACCGTCTTTATCAAGGATGGATAGACGACTTAAGTGATAAAAGTATTAACCGCTGACCTGTCTAATTAGCCTTGTAATACTACGATTCATATGGTGAAACGTAAATAAGTCTGGGAGTGACCTTGGAAGAATGAAGGTGCATAAATATGCTAAATAATAGGGCGATGAGTGTTTAAAAAAAAAAGAAATAAATCGGTAATGCAGGAGAGAACGAAGAATGTAGAAGAACGTACACCAAATATCGTCATAACTCGTTATTAGAGAAAAAACTAACTTAACAATCAGTTGCCTGACTGAATGATCGACAGAATCAGAGACTGATTGACTAATTAAATGAACACTAATCAATTTTTTTCAGGCACAGCGATCTGGAGATGTACACAGGTAAACAGCCGATGTCAACGTTTCTTGTAGGAATCAATTCCCAATCTAGTCAACGACAGGTAAATCTATCAATCACTCATCGATTTATTTCACATCTGAAGAATGACGCTTTATGTTTATAACAAACCACATCAGTTTTATATAATGTCTCTTCTTCTTCCTTCTCCTTGGCGCTTCTAACGGAGCATGGAGCCAGCATTGTAGTTGTTCTTGGATATCTTGCACTAACTATGTCCTCTAGCAGTATTTTCTCTAGGCAACCTTCACCAAGCATATGCACGAGCTTACCGCGGTGATTTCTGTGGCATCAGTTTTACGTGAAGGGGTTGCCAGACCCGTCAAAATGTATTGTCTCAACATGTGTGAATTCAGTCATCGTTCAGCTCCAAAAGGAATATAGGCCTTCAACAGATACATGTCAATTATGATTATCTGGCTCGAGATTTTTCCATGTCTCCTTTATCCGTGAGAGAGCCGCGGTACCTCAGTGGTTAGTGCACTGGCTTCCTAACTCGGTGGTCCGTGGTTCGATCCCCAGTTGAGGTGGGATTTTTTTAGACCGCAAACGGCTCCGGGGTAGACCAAGCCCTCATGAATTGGGTACCAGAGCAACTTCTGGATGCTGACCACATCACCCTTAGCGTTCCGATGGTCAGGAAAATATGGGCCTAACATCATATTCCCAATATGTCTTAATGGGCGTGTAACGGTATACCTTTATCCCTGCCTTGTCTTTCTCTGGTTCCTTTCTCCGCGTGTTTTTTCCCCTCCCCTTATCTCTTACACTAGGCATTCTAAAACATGGACTGTCTTTAACTAATATACTTATGAGCATATAGAGTGGCTAGAGCGCTGGTCTCTCTCGGCAAAGGCACAGGGTTCGATTCACGCTCCAGTTTACCCAGCTGTAAATGGGTATCTGACTGTGCTCTTGAGTTCAGGAAGGAAAAGGAAGCTAGAGGAAACTGGTCATCCCACCTCTCGATGCTGGACCTAGTATAGTGGAGTCTCTAACACTTCACTCACCTACGGCTGTATCTGTTATGGGACAACCTTTACCTTCAGCTATATACAATACTTTTGTTTTACACCATGTAAACTGCCGACGTGAAAAAAATGGGCAAATAACACTGGCTAACAAAAAAAAATTTTTTTTTTCTTTCTCTAACATTTCTATGTTTTTCTGGTCAATGTTAATGCGCTGTTTTTAAATCTGCAAACCGTTTTTCTCTATCAGGTCGGGATCTCTAGAAATACGCAATTGAAGTTTTTTAACAAAGCATACAGTATTACAACATCATTTGTACAAGAAGTACAACAGTTATGTAGGCTTGAATTTCTTTGCAGTCGACATTCGTCGGTGAATGGCATGTGGTACATCGCGATGAAGCATCCAACAATAATCGGCAAGCATGGTCACACTCCACCGTCCTTGATAACGTGACTCCATTACGGCGATATCTTGATGGAATCGTTCTCCATGTTCATCGCTGACTTCGCCAAGGTTGTCAGGGAAAAAGTCAAGATGCGAATCGAGCAAATGGATTTTGAGGGACATGTTACAGCCCATAATTCTGTATGCATCTATGCACTGCTTAACAATATGCACATAGTCGACAGATTTGTGATTTCCCAGAAAGTTATCGACGATCGATTTGAATGCCATCCATGCGCGAAGTTCACTACCATGTAACAAGTTCTCGAATTGTTTGTCTGCAATAACTTTCCTAATCTGAGGTCCTACAAAGATACCTTCCTTTATCTTTGCACCGCTAACTTGCGAAAACTTTTCTCGAAGATAAGTGAAAGCTTTGCTCGTTTTATCTAACGCTTTTACGAAATTCTTCATGAGCCCCAACTTTATATGTAACGGTGGTAAAATGATGCTGTCTTTGTTAACTAATGACTCGTGTATTACATTTTTATGCCCGAGCTGCATACGATCCCTGATAGGCCACACCTTTCTTGCATAATGTTCTGTCTGTTGCGGCTGTCCCATTCACATAGGAAGCAACAAAATTTAGTATACCCAGTCTGCATGCCCGTGAGAATTGCAATGACCTTTAGGTCTCCACAAATCCGCCATTGGTAGTCATTGTACTTTATTTTTGCCAAAAGTATAGCCATATTGTCATAAGTTTCTTCCATATGAACAGAGTGGGCGACTGGAATTGATGAAAATAAATGTCCGTTATGCAATAACACGGCTTTTAGACTAGTCTTGGAAGAGTCGATGAAAAGTCGCCATTCGTTGACTATGTGCTCATGACCGAGGTGCACCATTAGACCGTTTACATCTTTGCAATAGCAATGTCATCATCCATCTCAAAGTATTGAACAAGTTCTCTGTGTCTATGACGACATTTAGATATCGGAGTATTGGGCGCTAAAAGATTCCATTCTTTGAGTCGCGAACCGAGTAATTCCGCTTGTCCTTTGGTAAGAGCGATATCACGTATTAGATCTGAAAATTCTGAATGGTTAATTAAGTGAACACCATCATTCACCGGTATATAATCCGAGTCAGAATTAGTTTCTAAAGCAGGTAAACTATCACTTTCTGATGGTTCATTCACGTCCAAAGGATGTTGTTCTGGTGGAACTGGGATCGGACACGTGATTGGATCATGAGGCACTGGTTTCGAAACCGATTCAATATTTGGATAAACCACAGACTTTCTAGTTTTAAAAGTGAAACCATGGATATTTGTCAAGCAGAAGTAACAATCAGTAGCGTGATTTGTCGGTTTACGCCATATTACTGGCACTCTTAAAGGCATCGACTTATGCTTCGGCAGTTATATGTAAAAATGAAACCCAAATGTTTCCCAAAAATATATTTAATCACAAATATCTTAAGAACCCGCACCTTTGCCACGAGACGCCAGCATTCTAACCACTCTGTCAATCGAACGCTCTGTCATTTAGCACGACCGTTGAATTATTAGCCCATTTCCTCACGTCTGTTAGATTACATAGTATAAAACAAAGGCTTTGTATATTGGTAACACTTGAGTATATTCTTCAGGCAATTTACAAAGATGTTTATAATAATAATAATAATAATAAATTCTTTAAGCACCAAACACGGCGCATAAGGCAGAAACCAGTGCTCTCCAGGTTGTTCGTTGTGACGCCACTCCTCTTAACTCTTGCACATTGTTTAGGCCCAACGTTCTTCCTTCTCTTATTATTGTTCTTCTGAGTGTTTCTTTTGGTCTTCCTTTTTTCCTCTTACCCCCAGGAACCCAAGTGAGTGCCTGCAATGGTATTCTGTTGTTTTGCATTCGTAGGACATGACCGATATATGACCATCGTTTTTTCCTAATATAGTTGGAGACATATTTCTGCCTAGAGTCTTCTCTTATTTGTCGATTAGTCTTGAATTCTTTCCAACTGATGTTCATGAGTTTTCTAAGACATTTGTTCTCGAATGTATTCAGCTTGTTCTCCAATGATTTTGTTATTTTCCAACTCTCACAGCCGTATGTTAACACTGAGATAACATTTGAATTAAACAGACGAAGCTTGGTATGTATATTCAATGATCGTAATTTCCAAATGTTAGATAATCTATTGAAGGCGCTAGCTGCCAAAGCAATTCTAGTATGAATTTCTCTTGTTGTGTCACCATCCTGAGTCATTTTACTGCCTAAATAATTGAAACTTTCAACTTTCTGTAGTTTTTCCCCGTTCAGGATGATATTAAAGGTCTCGTTAGAAAAGTTCTTAACTTTAGTTTTAGAGGCATTTATTTGGAGACCTATTTTAACCGAAAGATGACACAAATTATTTACTGCTTCTTGGGATTGTCTGGGTGTTGAACTTAAGAATGCCAAATCATCTGCGAAATCCAGGTCCCCCAGGAATTTTCCATTTGTCCATTTTATACCTAATTGTTCATTGTGGGTATAGTTTCTCATAACCCAATCAATAGCTATTCCAAAAAGTAGTGGTGACATAATACAGCCTTGTTTCACCCCTGTTTCTACTGTAAACCATTCTGTATTCCCTTTATTTGTTCTAACACAACATCTTGCATTGTCATATAGCGCTTTGATTATATTCACATATTTTGTTGGAAAACCAGAGATTGTAAGTATCTTCCACAATGATGGGCGGTGTAGACTATCAAAGGCTTTTTGAAAATCGACGAAGGTGATAATAAGTGGCGATTGCCTTTCCACTGATTCTTCTATAATTGTTCTTAGTGTGAATATTTGATCAATACATGATCGTTTCGGCCTGAAACCCGCTTGTTCTTCTCTGATCTTTTCGTCAGCATGCAATTTAAGTCTTTCTAACATCATGCAACATAATAATTTTCCAGGTACTGATAATAGAGATATACCACGCCAGTTATTACAGTCTGATAGATCACCTTTCTTCGGTAACTTTACAATAATACTGTCTTTCCATTGTTGTGGTGGTTGTTCTTCTCTCCATACTTCATTTATAATATCTAAAATTCTCAAGAGGTTGTTGTCATTAACTGCTTTAATCATTTCGCCTGAAATGTCGTCAACTCCAGCAGCTTAAAATTTTTTTAATCTTTTAACGGTCGGTTGGATAGGAGGGTTGATCAGAGAATTAACAAGTCACTATCGTAAAATAAGCGATTGTTATCGAAACAGAACCAGGCTCGACAGTGAACATGACAGTGAACATGTTTATATGGATAACGAAATATTCCCCTATAAAAATATGTTTACTGAAAGAGGTCAATGCGCAAAGGGAAACTTATTTCACAAGTTAGATAGAAGCAATCCACTTTTTTGGGCATGTTATGAGAAGAGGAAAGTTGGAATATATCGTAACAACAGGTAAGATTGAAGAGGAAAGCTGGAATATATCGTAACAACAGGTAAGATTTAAGAGGAAAGCTGGAATATATCGTAACAACAGGTAAGATTGAAGAGGAAAGCTGGAATCTATCGTAACAACAGGTAAGATTGAAGAGGAAAGCTGGAATATATCGTAACAACAGGTAAGATTGAAGAGGAAAGCTGGAATCTATCGTAACAACAGGTAAGATTGAAGAGGAAAGCTGGAATATATCGTAACAACAGGTAAGATTGAAGAGGAAAGTTGGAATATATCGTAACAACAGGTAAGATTGAAGGAAAAAGAGATAGGAGAAGACAAAGAGAGCAAATACGGTACTGGACAGTTTGACATCGTGGCATGGAAAGAAGTCAACAGCAGAACTGATAAATTGTACTGGAGACAGGAAGTTGTGGAGAGGCATGATCTCCTTAGCCACTAGGCATGTGGTGGGTTTGATGTTAATACAGTTTGTTGTTAAGAAATCTTAGTGTACTGAATGAGGTCAGCTGTGAAGGTCCCTGAATATAATAAATATTAGAGTAAATTTCCAGGGTACCTTTCTACTACCACCACTATGATCTCATTCAGACTTATTCTAGATAGACTGAAAGATGACTACGTTTGGTGTCTAGGGTTATGAAATGTTAGTGTAAGGTTGCATTAACCAACTAAACATATGAACAATTACACAATTATTTTATTATCTAATACAACACAACAGTACCACGACAATCACATACGAACCACACTTTAAAAGACTATCTTTAGTAAGTCAGTGGTTGAAAGTTTGGTAAAGTTAATGTTTTTTCAATTTATTGTCCTGAATCTAATTTATTTGGAATCAGGACTGTCAATCAAAAGTGAAATCATAGAAATTAATTACATCAATCAATTTATAGAATGGATCTTCTGACCATAATACACATATTATTATTATATAAGGGTGTAGTGTATTTTCTAACTGAGGTGACTCCTAGTATACACTGGTAGATTGTTTATTATCATCATCTCGGCATGTTGTTTGTAAGTTTCTGTGGACACTGATGGAATGTTTATATCACTCTTCCCAGTCTTTTATTTTTATTATAATGTTAGTTGAGCGATCAGGTGCCGAAACATGCACCTATCTTTGTAATATGATGTAGGAATCTTCCTGGCATTTGCTGAACGACTCTCCACATGTAAGCCTACCTTGCCGTGGTTGGAGAGCTTGAGCGCCCCAATGATCCCGGGAGCTATGCCGGCGGGAGTTTTACTCCTGGCAGGGTCACCCAAGCCGGACAGGTCCTGGGTGAGGGGCCAGACTAAATGGGCTGAGGAGTGGGTGGAACCCTATAGGTGTAGATGCAGAACCCACCGGCGAGTGGTACATGCTCTGGTCTGCACCAATCCACCCCCACTTCATGGGTTAAATGCTTTCTTGCCTCATTCTTCACTGTTTGTCGTCTATCACACCCACGGCGACCGTTGCCTCAATTGGCTGTGTGTGGTGTACCCGGAAACGGGGCCTCCCAGTACTGAGGCACAGTTAAGTCCCCGATGTCACTTATCGGTGCAGAATTGAGAGAGATGGCTGAGCATCACAATCCCCCCTGTGTTGCAGCATGATGAGAACCCAGCATTGCACACTGAGCTTGGGGGGAACACTTGGGCACCAGACTTAATACTGGCTCTTGACTGGATGGCCGCATGCAGGAGATTTCTACAATGGAGGGTTGGCAGGTGGTGGGTATCTGGAAGTGGCTCTGTGCAGGACGTGAGGATTCCTTGGGAGAGCCCAGAACCAGAGCACAGCATTGTGCAAGCTCTGCATAGTTGGAGAGCCCCCTGGATGACGGGGAATGCACAGTGTGCTACCCCACCTATCCCCAACTGCTAACTTAGAACCAGAAGTGGGGTCCTCTGTATGCGTGCCAGGCCAGGATAAAATGCCTGGGAAAGAGACTGGAGCTCAGAACTCCCTAACTCAAAGTTGCAGGATGGCAGAAAAGACACGGGAAAGACAGGGCTATTTTGAAGATAACAAGTCGTAGATACTGGGCCAGAAGGCGCACCGGAAACCACAGTATCATGCAACTCGCTATTTTTTTTTTTCTATGGAGAGTACACCGTCAAATAAATCTCGTTCTGGTGCTCGCCCAGTGGAGCTCCACCAGGCAGGTGCAGTGCCGGGCTCTGAGCCTCGACAGAGCCCACCCTCAGCTACTGGAGGACCCTCTAGACCGTCTTGTGGAGTCAGCAGACGGCGGAGGAGAACTACTGACCAAAACAAAACAGAAAAAGAGAAACCCAGAGTGCCACTTGTCATAATGCACTGGAATGCAGAGGGAGTGAACAGCAAGCAGGCTGGATACAGCAAAAAGACAGAGCTGGAAAACATCTTGTATGAGAAGCAAGTCAGTGTTTGCTGTATCCAAGAGACTCACTTGAAAGCAGATCAAACCTTCAAAATAAGGGGATATCAATGCTTCAGATCCGACAGAAAAGATAGACGAAAAGGAGGAGTACTTACTCTTGTAAGGAATAACATTCCTGCACACGAAAGGAAAACCTTCATGGATGGAGCAGAATATCAGCTGCTGCAGATAAAGGTAGACAAGATGGAAATAGAACTCCTGAACTATTACTGTCCGAACAACAAACCCCTGAGTCTCAGCTCTATACAGGTACCAGCCACCAACTTTATAGCAGTTGGAGACTTTAATAGCCACTCCCAGAGCTGGGGCTATAACCATCTGGATCACAGAGGTGAAGAGGTTGAAACTTGGCAAGATGATCACTCCCTAATCCTAGTCAATAATGCCACAGATACTCCTACCTTCTACTCCAGAGGATGGCACACAACTTCAACACCAGATCTTGCCTTCTCCACACCAGATATAGCTGGATCTATTAGTAGAGAAGTAGGAGACCAACTAGGGGGAAGCGACCATCGCCCAATCTTTCTTACTGTCCAGAGTGCAACTCTCAGTACAGGCCCAGCCATTACAAGATGGAACTACAAAAAAGCCAACTGGGGTGTATTCAGGCATCAGGTGAACACGCTGCTGTCTACCCTCAAGGTACAGAACAGAGACATTAATGAAGTGGTAAAAGACTTCAACAGATGCATACTACAAGCTGCAAAAGAAACCATTCCCAAAGGATGCCGGCGTAACTACATACCATACTGGTCCAGCACACTCCAAGAACGTCAGGAAGCTATGGACAGGGCTAGAAAGGACGCAGAGTCTCAGCCTTCACTTGAAACTCACAACAAATGGAAAAAGGCTGTAGCAGAGTTTCAGAGAACAAAGCTAGAAGAAAAACGGAAAAGCTGGAGAACTAAAACGGCATCGCTGAACCTTGAGAAAGACGGCAGGAAACTTTGGAGATTAGTCAAGTCTCTAAATGAAGATCGTTTTTCCTCACCTAGGCAGACTATCACATTGGATGAAGGTGGCAAACTTTTCAGAGGAAAACAAGCTGCAGACTTGTTTGCTAGAAGATACAGTTCAGAAAGCAACTTACCCATTAACATAGATCATCAGAGAGAGATAAGAAAAGAAATACTGGCAACCATGGGACAGACAGATACTCCTGCCCCAATGAGGGAACCCATCACACTAGGAGAACTACAGAAGGCTATTTCCAAGCTTAAGTTTCTAAAGTCACCCGGCCCAGACAAAATCAGCAACGAAATGCTAGTAAATCTGAGCTCAGCAGCAAAGACAAAACTGCTTGAGATATTCAACCACAGCTGGTTGAAAGGAACGGTACCCCAAGTATGGAGAGAAGCCATCACAATACCCATACTAAAGAAAGGGAAATGTAAGACTGAGGCTGCAAGTTACCGGCCAATCAGTCTCACAAGCTGTGTTGGGAAGACTATGGAGCGAATAGTCAACCACAGATTGAAATGGTATTTAGAGTCTGAGCAGATCCTGGTGCCGGAACAAGCTGGATTTAGAGAATGCTACAGTATAGAAGACCAAGTTACTTACTTGTCTCAAGCAATAGAAGATGCCTTCCAGGAGAAGAAAAAGGTCCTAACGATCTGGGTCGACTTCAAGCAGGCCTTTGACAAGGTGTGGAAAGAGGCCTCATTGCAAAACTTAGGAGAAGTGGAATCCAAGGCAACATGATGAAATGGATCCAGTCATACTTGCATAACAGGAGAACTAGAGTCACTCTTGACGGTCTGCAGAGCAGAAAAGTGTTGCTCCATCAGGGGGTACCTCAAGGAGGAGTAATTTCCCCAACACTCTTCCTTGTTTACATCAATGACCTGGTGAAAGATCCCCCTGCAGGAGTTAAAGCTGCCTTATATGCAGATGACCTAGTACTCTGGTGCGCTGATGAAAATGTCACCACAGCAAATTATAGAATGCAGCGGGCAGCAGACATGCTAGTGTCATGGGCAGAGAAAACGGGCTTATCACAATAAACACAGACAAAACCATCTCCACAGCTCCAACAACACTGTTTACTCCCTCGCCCCCAAAGGACAAATCAGCTAACATACACCTAGGGACAACCGTGATCAAGGAAGAAAGCTACCCCACCTATCTTGGGGTGACATTTGACCAAAGGCTTACATGGAATAAGCATATTGAAAACGCAGAAGGAAAGGCCCGAAGACGACTAGGCATACTCAGAAAATTAGCAGGTACCAACTGGGGAGCAAATGAACGAAATCTAAAGAAGATTTATAATGGAGTAATAAGACCACACTTAGAGTTTAGCTCAGCAGCATGGTCATCAGCTGCTAACTCACATCTGCAGTCTTTGGACAAGGTGCAAAATCAAGCTCTCAGGCTCATTACAGGAGCCATGAAAACTACACCAATAACAGAGATGCAGAAGGTTGCTGGATTACAGACATTGTCCCATAGAAGAGACACAAAAACCATGATCCAGATGGAAAAGTACAACAGTATGCCAATGCACCCAATGAAGGCAAGACTAGATGATCTGGCATTGGGACGTCTAAAGCGTAGCAGCTTTGTGCATCGGGGGAAAAGACTTATAAGACAGGATCAAGAAGACCTATCCATGAAGACAACACCACTGAAGCCCACCCTATACCCTGTACCATGGGAGCAGGCCAGCAGTGCCCTCCAAATTAATACAACAGTCAGTGGTCTCAGAAGTGGATGTGAGTATAATGATCTGCAAAAACGAACTGCTACATTGAGTATGATCCAAGAAAGCTATCCCGATCAATCATGGATACATGCCTATACAGATGGATCAGCAACTAATGCTGTTAGGAATGGAGGTGCCGGTATCTTTATCTCATATCCTGACAACCACTATGAGACTAGGCACATTCTCACTGGTAAATTCTGTTCCAACTATACAGCTGAGGTTCAAGCTCTAGAGCAAGCTGCAAATATGATTTATAACACCAACTCTGACTGCCACCAGGTAGTCATCCTCACAGATGCACTGTCTGTCCTGCAAGCTCTCAAGGGTGGTAAACTCCCGCATCTGAGAAAGAAACTAAACAAGGTAGCTGCCAAAAAGAGAACCATACTTCAGTGGGTACCATCTCATTGTGGTGTACCCGGAAATGAAAAAGGCAGATAAACTTGCAAAAAAGGGAGGAGAATGTGAACAAGAAGATAATGAAGTCACATACTTTGAGAAAAAGAGAGCTATCCAGACTATCAGAAGAGAACAGAACCAACCCAAAGACGACTATCACACTCTTGACCGGCAGGAACAGATAACTATTTTTCGACTCAGGACAGGGCATAACAAACTGAATAAACACATGCACAAGCTACGATTGTCTGCTTCACCACTGTGCACATGTGGATTAAACGAACAAACTGCTGAGCATGTTCTACAGGACTGTCCTCTGTATGACCAGTTAAGAAAGATATACTGGCCCAATGACTCAACACTAAACTCAAAGCTATATGGAGTTAAAGAGGAACTTCAAACAACAGTCGAATTCATCATGAGAACTCGTCTGACGGTGTAATCATCAAAGATGCGATCGCAAGAAGAAGAAGAAGCTGAACGACAACCTTCAGCTCCCACTTCTTCAAGAATGATGGTGGTTTACAGTTGTCTCCGAAAAAAGCAAGACTGTGGCATGAATATATCGGCCCACTGTAGTCTGGCACCAGTTATTGACAGCCACCAAAACCCTCTGAAATCAGAAGGATATGCCTCCTTCGTAATCAACAGCCTACTATACTATTCAACAACCAGTACAGGCACATTACAAACAAACATGCAAGATCAGCTCTTTACGACAATCCCTTTCACCAGTTTCTTTTGATGTGACCAGGTATACCAGTATTCCTCTCCCCTAATAGTTACAACGCCTCTGCAATTCCAGCAATAATCTGTTGTCCATACAATAGGATAGGTATTATGCTCCTGATGATAATCCTATATAATTTAGTTGGTCTACACCTGTCTGATACCATTTTAATCCTATTCTACGCAAGCACCCAGTTATGAAAGTCTGTAGCTTTATGGTTGTTGTCTTTGTTGTTCTCCATGTTTCAGAGCCATACAATAGGACTGACTTGACATTTGAGTTGAATATTCTTATTTTCGTGTTGGATCCGATTTCTCTTGATCTCCATATATTTCCCCATGCAATGACAAGGTTACCAACGTGGAACTGATGACAAGAACTAGACAAGTGCCAGTGGAACAAGAAATGAGAAGAAGACGATGGCGATGGATTGGACATACACTGAGGAGACCTGTTGATAGCATTACAAGGCAGTCCTTGTTCTGGAACCCCCAGGGCAAGAGAGGCAGAGGTAGACCAAGAAGCACAAGGAGAAGAGAGTTGGAAACAGAGGTGAAAATGATGAGGAGAACGTGGAAAGAACTTGAGATGATGGCACGTGACAGGAGGACTTGGCATGTGTTTGTTGAAGCCCTATGCTCCTTTGGGAGTGGAGGGGAATGAATGAATGAATGAAAGCTCCTCTTGCTTTTTGTATTCTTATTTTGATATCACTGTCTGTCCCTCCAACTTTGTCTAAATTGCTGCCAAGATATGTGTACGATTCTACATCTTGTAGTGGTGTTTCTTCAAGTTCAACCTTGTTATCATTACCTACATTTATTCTCATTATTTTTTTTTGTCTTTTCCCTGTGTACTTTCAGACCCAATTGCTGTGACCTCTCATCGAGTGTTTTCAATTTGTCCTGCATCTGATTACGGTTATGGGACAGAAGAGCCAAGTCATCAGCAAAATTCAGATCATCCAACTGCTTAGTCAGAATCCATTGGATTCCCTTTCTGTTGTGTTTTGCCGCCGTTCTCATAACCCCGTCTATTGCTAGTAAGAAAAGAAATGGAGACAAGGGAGCATCCCTGTCGTACTCCCGTTCTTATCCCAAACGGTTTCTGTAAAGCTGTCCCTTCATGAAGAACTCTGCATGTCATTTCTTATATGTTTTCTTTATTAAATTAATGAATCTTCAGTGGGAACTCCATAATGCCTCCATCAATTTACCACTTGTGATTCCTCTGGTCGACAATGTTCAAATGGTCTTATCGTAGTCCTCAAAGCCAATGATATTGTGGTGGATATTCCATTCCAGACTTTGTTCATCTATTATTCTCCAAAGTTGGCTATCTGGTCTCTGCTACAGTGACAAGGGTAGCTCTTATGTTATCTAAGATAGTCACAGAAAGCACTCGTTGAATAGAGGAAGCCGTTTTGTTGAAACCCAGAATAATAACAGCTACTTTTAAAACAGCATGAAAAAGAATATACCATTGTAAATGTCAATTCAATGTTATACACCAACTAATGGACAAAAGAAGAGTCTGTGGAAAGAAGCCTTTTTATACCTAGACTACAGGAAATTATGGAGAAAGTAAAAGAAAAAGTTCACCAATTTTGATGGGTGGTGGACGGTTTTGCTCCTTGCGTGCAGTAGTAGTGGTCAAAAAGTGGCCAAAACTCAAGAGTTTAATATGGGCTTTCAAAGGTATATACCTTCGTGTCGTGGCATATTCTAATCCATTTATTTAAAGTATCAAAGTAAATATAAAGCGCTTATAAATTAATATAATAAATAAAGAGATGAATGGTAAAGAACAGTGCTGTCACAAAT
>JAMPIV010002061.1:1410000-1417087 GCA_024509875.1 Oreohelix idahoensis | reverse complement strand
GGTTCTTAAAGAAATCATGCAGAGGTGTTAACAGACCGACCAGGGCATACAAACACTATTTGGAAATATATATGAAACTCATAGACTCCACACCTGTCTGTATGAAACCATATTCGATTCCGTTTGCTAAGGAAAAAGCTTTGAAGGAAGAGATTCACTATCTGTTGAAGGAAGGAATTATTTTCGCACAGTGAGGTCTTCCGATAGTTCCGGAGTTGTACTCTTAAGGAAGCCCTCTGGAGAACATAGACTCTGTATAGATTACAGGAGACTGAATGCTATTACAGAAGGACAGGTGGATCCATTGCCGGATACAAATCAGCTGTTTGCCAGGCTAAATAAAGCTAAATATTTCTCAAAAGTGGATCTGAGTAAAGGATACTATCAGATTCCAGTAAAGCCTGAGGTTAGACCATACCTAGCTTTTAGTACCTCAGAAGGACACTATGAGTTTAATAGATTGCCATTTGGATTGAAGAATGCGCCTAGTGTCTTCTCTAGAATGATGAGAAAATTATTGGATCCTCTGAATAATCCCTGTAAAACAAATTTTATGGATGATATCCTTATAGCAACAGAAACATTTGAGGAACACATTGACTCTCTGAACATGCTGTTTGATCGACTTAGGGAGGCAAATTTAACAGCCCGACCAACCAAATGTTGCGTTGGATGTAAAGAATTGGAATTTTTGGGACACACAGTTTATCAGGGAAACATGACCCCTGACCCAAAGAACTTAGAGAAACTACAGAAAGCCCCGAGACCACAAACCAAGAAGGACGTGAGATCCTTTGTCTCATTATGTGGTTTCTACCAGAAGTATATCAAAAACTTTAATTCCATATGTGCACCTTTAACGGAATTGACACGTAAAGGACTTCCAGATCGCATTACATGGACACCACAATGTGAAATGACTTACCAAGAATTGAAGGAAAAGCTCACAAGTAAACCCATTTTGAAATTACCTGACTTAAGTCAAGAATTCATAGTAAGGACGGATGCAAGTAATATTGGGTTAGGTGCACCTCTACTACAGAAATCAGATGCATTGGATGGGGAATTAAGCCCAGTGGCATATGCTAGCAGAAAGTTGAATAAAGCTGAAATCAACTACTCAACTAGCGAAAAAGAATGTCTTGCAGTAATATGGGCAATAAAGAAATTCAATATTTATCTATATGGGAAGGCATTTAAGTTGCAAACTGACCACAAACCTTTATCGTTTTTAGCACAGGCTAAGCATGAGAACTCTAGGTTACTCCGATGGTCTTTGCTTCTGGCTCCATACAATTTTAGCATTGAATATATATCTGGAAAAACCAATCTGGGAGCGGATTTTTTAAGCCGCCATCCGTGTGATGAGAATCACCGTAAACCCCAGAAATAATAATAAATTTCTATATGTGTATATAGAATAAAGGACTGACATATAATGTCTGTTTTAAGAGGGGAGGTGTCATGAAATATTCTAATCCACATATATAAATTATTAGGTAAATATGAAGCCTAACAAATAAAATTAATAAAGAGAAGAGCAATGGTAAAAATGACAGTGCTGTCACAAGGAATGTACTCGAAATCCCCCTTGTTTTCTGCTTCGTCTGCAAATTGTAACGCTTTCACGTTGATAGTAAAAGCTTACTGTATTATACCCGCTTTCTTCAATGAAACGTGTGCTGTATTTCTTGGAAAAACATTAAGAGGCAGACTGCGTAATGACCTAAATTTTAAATTCCATTCATGTCTTTTTCTACATTACGTTACCAAAACGAACGAACAGATGGACAAAAGGATAGCGAGAAGGGAGAGGCAGAAAGCCGAACATTAAACACGCGTCGCGCGATACACAATTACTACTATCACGCGTGTAAGTCTACAAGCACTAACTTTTTCAGACGGACAGTGATAAAATACACTACCCTTTCCCAGAGTTAGGTTTATAAATCATAAAAAACTCTTATTAGAAAAGATAACATTAGATGGGTTTACGGTTGAGAACATAACAGTACCCAGACAGAACATCTTCGAAACAGGAGGTAAAAGAAATTGCATATTTTGAACGCAGCCACGTAGCTCCTTTAAATTTGTATTTTTGGGTTCCTTAGGGCTTGCTGACAAATAATATGTAAAACGTTACGCAAATAGTCCAGGAATTAATAAATTATACCCAAAATAAAATATTGGGGGTGCCTGACAGCATAAAATCATTTCTGCTCATAAGATTTTTTTTTAACGTGTTTGAAAAAAATTTACGTTACAGAAATAGCCTACCATGTAAACTCCAAATTGATTGGAGCGCAACAAATGAAAGCCTAACCACGATTGGTCGGGCTATAAATACTATCTTGGTTGTTAGGGGAAACGGGGAAAGGTAACATTTTTTCAAACACTTGTCGAAACGGGGCTCATTGGTCAGACTCGCTGATATACACACTTGGGAGCGTTAGTTCGAAACCACTTGTTTAAAATAGCTTGATAAAGCATCAGTGCGTTGAAGCCAGCATATATTTTGCTCAATAAAAGCCTGGAACATAGGCAGATGGAAATTTGTGCCAGTTTGTGCCAGAATTCATTGCTAATCAACGTATCTGTGTTTATTCGTATGAATTGTGGTAAGCTTGAACCATTCAATATCTTTTAATGAAAATTGAATGTGAATTGTTGATTTATGCCTGTATATATATGTGTAGTTCAGTGGCAAACGTGAGGTAAAGCCTGTAATGCTCCAGCCTGAACAGAGGGTGTCGGAGAGAAGTAAAACGGCATGGAATGGCCAAATAGTACACTGACACCTGGATGATTGATTAGACAGAAATAATGCTGGAAGTGCAGAGGCGTAGTGACCATTAAGGATGGTAATGCTGGTATAAAGTATTTCAGATGAAGCTGACTGTTGGCCTAACGCTCTGAACGCAATGTTTGTGATGTATTGTGATCAGTGTAAAAAGAAAATATAAATTAGTTATGAAGTAGAAGGTACATCCTTCTTGATTTCAGGGACAGTGGTCTTGATGGTACTGAGCAGCACCTAGTCAGAGCTTTGCTGAATCCAGTGTCGGACAGCATACTCCTTGGTCCTTTTAGCTATCAGTGAGGTGTCTCCAGAGCCCAGAGGAGAATTCGAGCAGAGGAGTCCTTTCCTGCCGCCATCACGCCAGATAAGCTAACTTGGCCAGCTGAGCTCAACATTATGTCCCCTCATCTTGAACTGACTTTTTAAAATTAACATTAAGAGGGGAATTTACTTGTCTTAAAATCAGGAACTGTGAACATCTCCAATACTGGTCCCTAAAGACAAACTATTGAAGTCATGATGACAAATACCAACAGAGCTTGAACAAAACAAAACCAGTATTACCTCATTTTACTACTACACAACTGACACACATAGAACATTTGTAATAATATATGTCACTACAATATTCATATTAAATACATTCTGTACATAACTTGTAATTTAAATTGATTGTGCTTCCTGGTTCCCTTGTAGTTGAATCAGGACACATATTCATTCATGCCAGTAATGAATACATATTGTTATTCGAAAGTTTATCAGTGACTCTTTTAAGATATCTTTGTAGAGTGTTATATGTATGTGAGTGTCACAGTGTTGTCAAGAGTAGTGGATTAAATTAAATTGTTTATCTGTCTGTTGTTGTGACTTACACTTCACGATACTCATACCCTAGACACATAACGTAGCATCACACTATTCCAGAATAATTCTGACTGAGATATATAGATATGTGGTAGCAAGTAAGGTTATCTATAATACACTACTCTTAATAGATATAGATACCTTCACAGCTGATCTCAGTCAGTACACTAAGTTCCCTATAAGTATTTATAACATCCCACTTCACCACAATGACACAAATTATTTATTGCTTCTTGGGATTGTCTTGGTGTTGAACTTAAGAATGCTACATCATCTGCGAAATCCAAGTCCCCCAGGAATTTTCCATTTGTCCATTTTATACCAAGAACGGGAGCTAATAACACAGGATAACACGACTTGGCATATATCTCTAAAGGCCTTTGCACCTTTGTGAGCTAAGGAGTAATGATAGTGATAATCACATGCCCTAGAATGTCAAGTGTTTTTCTACCTGGTCACACGCCTTTTTTTTTTTTTCGTTTCGAAGGAGGCACCTGTGAAGAAAACTAAAATGCCCTCCACATAACCATATATCAAGATTACGATATAGAGTAAAGAGGCTGAGACTGTGTAGAGGGCCCTAGGTGAAAGAGAAATGTAACACGGGATGCTTTAAGGGCCCATTCCGAATCTGAACTCCTTGCACGTATCTCGCAATCACAAAACAAGATGTTTTACCGTACACAGAATGTGAATAGTGCTGTTCGATTCTTTAGAGCTGTTATTTAGATTTCAAAAGTAATCCAGCTCAATTAGCCGGAAATGCTTGTCGCTTGTTCATGTATGAACTTTTAAAAAACAACAGATTGGTGTAAAGGGGAGGGGGGGGGGGGGGATAAATACACACGAGAGCTTTCCTCTCTTATTTCTTCTATCACTAAATCGTGTACTGTGGTTTTTAGCTTAGCTGAAATGGGTGTGCACATAGCGACTATTCATTCATTTACGCATTCATTCATTCACGTATTCTTTCATTCACGCATTAACGCATTCATTCATTCATTCTTTCATTGATTCACTCATTCATTCACTCATTCATTCGCACGTTCATTCATGAACGCATTCATTCATTCACGCATTCGTTCATTCATTCACTCATTCATTGATTCATTTATTGATTCATTCATTCATTCACGTATTCATTCATTGATTCACTAATTCATTGATTCACTCATTCATTGATTCACTCATTCATTCATTCACGCATTCAATGACTGATTCAATCATTCATTCATTGATTCAATCATTCATTCATTGATTCAATCATTCATTCATTTATTCACTCACGCATTCGTTCATTAATTCACTCATTCATTCATTCGCTCGTTTATTCATTCATTCATTTATTCACGCATTCATTCATTGATTCACTCATTCATTGGTTCATTCATTCATTCCTTCATTCATCGATTCACTAATTCATTCATTCATTCACTCATTCGTTCATTCATTAATTCATTCACACATTCATTCATTAATGCATACTGTGGCAAGATAGATGTTGAGATAATATAGTAGTACCCACAAATGGTGAACTCGTGGAAAGGATAGCACAAGACAAATTCAGGTAGTCAGACTCACAGTTCAGGTAGTCAGACTCACAGTTCAGGTAGTCAGACTCACAGTTCAGGTAGTCAGACTCACAGTTCAGGTAGTCAGATTCACAGTTCAGGTAGTCAGACTCACAGTTCAGGTAGTCAGACTCACAGTTCAGGTAGTCAGACTCACAGTTCAGGCAGTCAGACTCACAGTTCAGGCAGTCAGACTCACAGTTCAGGTAGTCAGACTCACAGTTCAGGTAGTCAGACTCACAGTTCAGGTAGTCAGACTCACAGTTCAGGTAGTCAGACTCACAGTTCAGGTAGTCAGACTCACAGTTCAGGTGTACATAAACAGATAACTGTCAGGAAAGTCACCTTCTCGCTGAACATATCCTATGCTCCTATGGGATGTGAATGTGAATTATTTTTAATGGCAATTGTGTTATGATATAACCGACGGACCTTGCTGAAAGGAACGTACCTCGTCAAAAGAAGGCAAACACTGAAAGAAAAAAAAATCCTAAGCGCCCCGAACAGTTCAAGAAGGTTTGTAGGAGAAGGGGGTCTCTAGGAGAAGGGGGTCTCTAGGAGAAGGGGGTCTCTAGGAGAAGGGGGTCTCTAGGAGAAGGGGGTCTCTAGGAGACAACTAAAAAATAAAAGTACTGCTACTTCAGGTACGTCCTAATGTAGTGTTGTGCACAGAGCTGGCAACTTCACTATGTCAAACAAGTTGCTACAGAAAACACCGCTACGTGAACATTGCAGAAAGCAAAAAACAAAAACACAAATAGTGATACGTCTTACTGGGAGAACATTGCGGCTTAGATGCAGGCTTCCTGCAAGACATCCATCTGCAGTGGTAGCTTTATGCACCGTAAGGAGTAAAGCATAAAAAGAGGAACTGAATGTATTCACAGTCACATGTAGCCATAACGTACATGCAGCCAGATTCACAGTCACATTGTAGCCATAACGTACATGCAGCCAGATTCACAGTCACATTGTAGCCATAACGTAAATGCAGCCAGAGCTGGTTTAGACTACTACTGCAGGAGGGCATAGGCTTTTTTGGGGTCCTAGGACATACATTTTATATTTCTTTAGTTTACTTGTCGATATTGGTTGTTGAAGATTTTGTGGCTAAAAATTGTCAACAGAACGGGGCAGGCGACTCCATGCCCAACCCTCCTTAATAGCTTCCTACGGCATGCATTTAGGTCACAATGTACGAGACTAATCTTTTCTTACCTTTTAGGCCCCCGATAACACACGGGAGGAGAAGTAGCGTAGAGGCAGACTGTAAAACACATGGAGAAGTAGCGTAGAGACAGACTGTAAAACACATGGAGAAGTAGCGTAGAGGCAGACTGTAAAACACATGGAGAAGTAGCGTAGAGGCAGACTGTAAAACACATGGAGAAGAGAACTGGAGATAGATATGAAAAGTATGAGGACGGCATGGAAAGACCTTGAGTTGATGGCACGGGACAGGAGAACTCGTCATGCGTTTGTTGAAGACTTATGCTCCTTTGGCAGCTAAAGGATATTGATTGATTGATTCATTGATTGATTGATTCATTGATTGATTCATTGATTCATTGATTGATTGACTTCAGAAAGGTCATCTTTTATAAACAATTTGTGGCAACAAATTAGACTAATACTTTTGACTTATGGATGCGAGTCATGGGCAATGACTAAAACCCACAAAAGCCAGATCCAAATCTCAGAAATTAGGTATCCGAGGAAGATGGTTGAAGTAACAAGATGAGAAATGGTCAGCAACCAGACGATACGTCATGGCCTCAAAACCCAGCCCTTGCAGACCCGACTGGAAAAGCCTCAACTGCGATGGTTTGGCCATGTCTGCAGAATGGAAGAA